>VWYP01010589.1:0-31014 GCA_013400435.1 Pycnonotus jocosus
TAAACTGTGACATTGGCATCAACTATTTAGTTAGGGCTGATTTGAATTCTAGGAGTGCAAACCCAAATCCAAATCCAAGGTGTCATGAAAACTGCCAGATTAACACTATTAGATACAGAAACAAAGACCACCTAATTTCCAGGGCTGGAATTTTACCAGGGTTTTATCTTGTCTTGGAGCTTTTGTCCATTGCAGACAACTCAAATTAAAGTGCATGGATTTTTTCTATATACTGCAGTCTGCATGCTACTACTGTTTCTGTTTGAAGCCCATAACACCAATTCAGAAAAGAGACTATTATGCCTGGCATAATGACCAAAACTGAAAATACCTTTTCCTGGAGTCCCTGGGGCAACAGGACATTTATGACTTTGATGAAATTAAACTGACAATGTCAGCCTAATATTCTGCCATAAAGAGATTAAGATAGCTTGTATTTAACTGTATTTTAGGATTCAGTACACATCTACCTGTGCAAATCTCTGCTTTCTGGAAGGACTACTGCTAGATCTGATTCCTTACAAATAGAAGAATTTTAAAATAAAACTACCAAAGTAGGAAAATGCAAAACTGAAGTGCTGGCTATAATATTTACTTTATGCTTTTTGAGACAATATGTCCTGAAATGAAAAACAAAATGTGAACTTCCTAAATCTCAAAATCTATAATTAAGAACAACACCTGACAAGATCATTTTTTTTCAGCTGACAAATAAATGTCACTTTTAAAGGAATCTTCCACGGAGTGATAAAAACAAGCAAAGGGGCAAAAATTATTCTGTCGTCATTGGCAGAAAACATGGAGGGAGTTTTGCTAAGTACTTACAATGACTGTGCTGTTGACTTGGCAGCCACATCAAAAGTGTGACAGACTTGATTCATGTTCCTGTGCAATACAAACAATGACACAGGGCTGGATCTGAGTGGCTCTCAGCAGGTAATTGAAGGGAGCACAAACACATTGTAAAGAACCAGCGGTGCACAGTTCTGCTGTTAATAAATAGAATCATGAGCTAGACATGCACCTTGTTATTCCATGGTTTTCTCCTGTTATTTATTTAATTTTAAAAAGCCCCTTTTGCCTTGGGTCAGGGACTTTTTGAGATTAACTGGTCCAGTTACCCTGCAGAAAGCACAGATTCCTGTCTCTGGTGGGGCAGTTTTGCACTACCTGTATGTGGTTACACAGGTGATGTGCCTCCTGCTGCTACAGAAGTGAAGAAGCCTTTGCAAGTGAACACGTTGACCCTGGGTGCTTAAAGGCAGCAGAACTGGAATGCATCTGGCTTGATTAGGTATAGCTGCAGTGGTTCTTCTCTGGTTTTGGAGTACTGGTCTGAATAATAGAGCACAAGCAGTTCTGTTTTTAAATGCAATACTCTCTCCACTGGTACCAAGACAAATGAATACACAATTACAGCATCCTAGCAAATTACAGTAGGTCAATACATAATGCTTTCATTTCCCAGATGTCTGAATCCAAGCCATTTCCTACTAAGATGTTCATATTTACTCCAAATTAATAATGCATTTTCTTGAGACATCTTATGGAAAACTATGTTAGTCTATCATTCATACTGAAGTCAGAGGCAACAAATAGTTAAACACAAGAAACTCAAGAGTACATGTGATGGGGAGGAGGGGCTGAATCCAAGGATAAAAACTAACACTTTAATTCAAAATTCTTAGCTTTGATCTCTAAAGCATGATTATTTTTGTGCTCGCCTTCAACATCCGTGATCATAACTTGTTTAGGTGAACGATTTCCTGTAGATACTTGGGGAAGTAGAGGAAAGGGAGTCTTACTTGAAACAGAATATATTTGGAAGGTTAAGTGCTCTGAATGCAGCACTGATTAGGAATATAAAATTCTAACTTCCTTGAAGTTCAACGTATATTAAAACAGACATTAAAGTAATTTTTAAAGCAAAAGAAGAAAGAAATCAAAGCCTTATAAAAATCTTGCGTTTAAGCTGTCTTTTCACCATGAACGTGTGAGTTTTCACTAAACATACTAAGCAGCAGAGAAAAGTTTCCCTTGACTAGAAAATATAGCCCAGGGCTGTACTTAAATAGATGAGGTTATATTGAATCTCTAATAGCTTACATCATCATTTTAAAGCCAAGACATCTTAGTTTCTCAATTTTTATTGAAATCAAAATTTTGTCCAGGTGTTTTCTGTTCCTTCAGGAATTTTTATGCTCATTTTCACTGAAAATTAGTTTAAGCAAGTCTCTGATTTAAGAGCTTCAATGTTTTAATGTGTGAAGAACTCTTTCAGAGGGCCCATCCAGGAAGAAAAGCAATAATCACATCTGGAGGCAAACAAAGCATAAATCACCGTGCTGGCAACCAGCCAAGACAGTAGGGGACAAGTGCAAAAATGTGACTGAAATGGCAGCAATATTCTAACCACATGCTGTTAACAAGACAAACCAAGGTTGAACATTGTATTTCTATTGTCACAGAACATTGCATGTGAGAAGGAAAGAAGAGTCAGGATTTGCAAGGTGAGGGTCAAATTCCCTTGTGGAATAACAGGGAGAAAGTACTTTGAGAGACAACAGGAAAATAGCACTGCTTTAGAGCAAACCCTCACCTAACCCACAGAAATTCCAGTTGGGAAGGGCTAAGCATTCCAAAGTTTCTATTTCTAATAAGTGCTTTAATATTATTTTATTAATTTAAAATGCAACCACATAGTTCAAAGCAAATCAGGCTGTAATGGTAGAGGGCATTTGGAATGCTGCACACAGCAGTGACAGTTTAGCTTGTCATCAAAAAGCAAATATTGCTGCATGAGATGAATGCCAAAGCACTTCATTATGTAAAGGTTTACATGATGCATAAAATTATTATCAGCTAATGTTTAAATATAAGCAAGACTCCAGGCCAGCTCAAGGATGCAATTTTTTAGAGGTTGCTCAGGAATAAAAGAGGTAGGCTGTGCCACAAAAAAAAAAAAAAAAAAAAAAAGGTAGTCAGTATTTANAAAGTCAAAACATTTTTTAAAAAATATTAATTGGATTATCTTGTGGGTCAGTTCCCTAACGATAACCTTTCAATCTGCAGTATCCAATGCAATCTTACATCATATCTGTCATTACCCTCATAAAAAAACTCCCTGGAAGGGATGAGACCTCAGGTGTGTGGTACAGAACACAAGTAAGTGTATAATTTAGAAATGTATACTATTTCTAAACATTAGGTGACAATGTACCACAGGTTTGGCAAGATTCATCTCCATGTTTTGAGTCTGATGAAATGAAGCTGAATTTTTGCTTAAAACCTATTAACATTCTAAAGTATATTATATGCAAACAATAAACACAGCAAATGGGAATCAGTCATTTGATGAGCTTTCCACTTAAGGATGGAAGTCTGAGAGGATTTATGACTGACACCAGCTGTAATAAACTGGAATTGCAACCAAATATTGAAATTCTGCTTCAAGAGCATGCAATCCTGGCTTGGCCAACACTCAAACTCCATCATTGGAAACAATTACTGAGGACTTTCAAGAAGATGAGAAGCACAGCAGGCTCAAGTAATCTTCCTTCTGCCCCCATCTTACCCGCTGTGTATCCCTCAGAAGGGGTAAGCACCGGTTTTCTCTCACTGAGGTACTGCTCAAGAGGATGAACCTGTGCCTCCCCTTTTCTCCTTTTCCTGTGTCTAGAACAGATCCACCTGCTGGAATATGATGCTGCTGCTAATATTTGAGTGCATTCATCAATCATAAAAAATAAATATGGTTACAAAACCATACAGGTACATGTGACAAAACCACCAAACCAATTAGATTCCTGATGGAACTTTGCCATATCTTATTATTTTACTTTGTTTTCCATACCTATCTCTGATCTTATGACAGTTTTGCACTGGCACAAGTTTGACTTCAGTGGAGCTAAAGCTGATTTGTAGCAGCAGGCAATCAGAATAAGGCTCTTATATTTCCTTAGCAATGGGTCCCCAGAGAAAGCTTGTCCATCTCCAACAGCTGTTCCTTTGCTGCATCTGTCTAACTTTCCTTTTTAATGTCCATTTTTTCAAGTTTTTTTTTTAATGTCAATCAGTGTAAGATAACATCATTCAGTTTTTCCTTTTGCAATCAAATTTTAGCAATCACAGGCAGATGTTGTTTTCATTACAACACCAGCCCCTTTTCAAAAAAGTTTCAATGTTTAACTCTCAAGAACACTTTTCATTTTCCTTTAAATTGCCAGATCTTCATGCTTTCATAATAATCTATTTCACCCTGACATCCTGTCACAAATCTGGCACATTTTATCACCATTGAATGTTTGCCTTTGAGTTCTTTTCACTTTCTTTTCTTGTTTCTTCTGCAGAGTGTATTTTATCCTCAAACCAGGTGAGTCCAAAATACCACAATGCATTTCTCTGTCTAGAGATATTTAGAGATCATTAAGTAGCAGGTGAGGGAGGGCAGATGGAGGCAGATGAAAATTTATCGACTTCAGGATCTGAACTTTAAAGAACTGCTTGATCCTTTCCTTTCAAATTTCTGCAAATATCAAGGACAGAGAGAGTTGATATATTCAGTATTATACTCCATGTCTATGGGGATAAGTTCCTTCACAACCCAACCAGCATTTGATTGATGTTATAAAATTCAGACAGTTCACCATCTAAGGAAATGTTTCTATAAGGGATAAAAAAAAAATAACATACTTAACATAAAATCACCACCTCCACACTGTGCATTGCTCAGGGGCTCTGTGACCACACAGTTGTGCTAAAAAGAGGATACAATCTCACTCGTGGAGGGAAGTAAGAACAGAAGGTTAAATTCCTCTCAGCAGAATGAGGGGTTTCACACGTGCAGCCAAGGTATAAGGAACTCAAGTAGGCCTAGAACAGGCATGGTGAGCAAGCAGAAAAACTTGTCTGAATGAGTCCATTAACTGTGGACTTCTATCTTGAGGTTTTCCCAGGCCAGATTTTCCCTCACCAGTTTTGAATCAAAGCGAGGAACAGCCAGGGCCAAGCCTTTACCACTGTGTATTTACCAGCTCATAGCAACTGAACAATGACTCCACTTTCCCAAAGCAGTTGCCTGGCTCTTGGACACGAAGGTTAGTGTGTGTCAGAAGAAGGGTTTCAGAGCTAATCCTGCATTCCTTTTGATTGCAAGATTAATTCCCAAATGGTGCTACATATGAGCAGATCTTCAGTGTACAATGTTTCCTCACTGCAGAGCACACAGGTTCTTATTAAGGCTCCAGTCTTGCAAATCCAATCAAACAATGGCAAGAGGATAAGCACCTACTTCCAATGAATTAATGATACAGGCTATATCCATATAGATAAGATTGAAGGACTGGACATATTCTGAAGGAAATTTATATTCCTTTAAAATAAACTTGAAAAACATCAAAAATCAGGCTCTAATCAGCCCTGCATTTACTCTGGTTTGAGCAATCTGGCATATGAAATCAGTCAGAAATGAGACAATGAAAGTATTTGTCATCACATACCTCATCATTATCTGCATTGTGCCAACTGCCAGGATGAATGGAGGGTGGCAAAACAGCTGCTAAACAAAGAGCAGGCAAGTGTGGAATTACCTGGTTTAGAGCAAAATCTTCTCCTAATCTTTTAGTGCAGAAAGAAAATCCAACTTGTTAAATGAAAACACAGCTCATGAGTACATCAGTCAACATGATTGAACAGCTAAGCCTATTACTCAACTCTCCTTTTCAAAATCCCATTTCAACTTCTGTAGTTTCTTTGCTAAGAGCAATGACATTTAACAGGATTCTTTAGATCGCTTCTGTAATGCAGTGTCCTAATTACAGTAAATGCTCTCTATACTTTACCAGGAGCTTGATAAAATTGATTTGATTTTTCTTTTCATTTGCAAAGGAAACAAAAAACTAAAACCATGGTTACAGACAGGTTGGAAAACAGTTGCATTATGCTTGAGAACTGCTATGAAAAGGAAAGAAAAGTTGAAGAGAAAGAGAGGCCTACAGAAATGAACTATTTGTTCTTAGCATAACAGAAACAAATGTATACCTTGCTTCTAATACATTTTGGGTACCTATTAAATACTTAGAGCTTTCAGGAAAAAACCAAAGTGCTTAATTACAGCTATTTGATGCTGAGTATTTTTATACAGAAAAGACACTGTAAAAACACTGGCTATGCAGTCAATCCCAGACCGTAGTCCTCAAGTAGCTGGTGAGCCACCTCTCACAGTGGATGCATTAAAATGGCAATGGGAAGGCTTTTGGGCAGATTCTTTGCTCTGGAAGGTGAAAGGAGCTGACAGTAACAATTTCAAGAGCATTCAGAACACATTCCACTGGGGCTGTTTCATCTCTGCAGATGTGTCCTTGGGTGCAACACCTACATCAGCATTTTGGCCAAAGGTGACTGGGACATGAACCTCAGTTCTGCACACTTCCACATGGCTAGGACAAGGTGACTCCCTCTCTTGTGCTGATCACAGTGGTTACTGAGCCACCAGGGCAGGTTTCTGATGCAGAGTCAATTAAGGTATGTTTTTAATACAATGGGTAGAAGAAAGAAAATGTTAGAAGAAAAATACAGGTCAGCAGGTGCTTCTGGGAAGAAAGGGCATGAGCTTCATCTCTTTTGCCTTGGCTCCTGTGCACTACTTGATTGTAATACTAAATTTAGTTAAACTGGAGTGTTCCCAGTTCCATTCTGAGCCTCAAAAGCCAGATATCTTACAGCCCATACCATCAACCAGGCTCAATGTTCACTTCTTAAAGTAATGATGATGTGCTGGTGGCTTTGTGTCCCACATCACCAATGGGCTGACACAGCTTCCCCCAGAGTACAGAGAGAAAATCCTCCAGCATCTGTGAAAATCACAGCCCTTTACAGACAATGGAAGGAAAGACAGGCTTCTCAGCAGCAGTTAGCTGAGAAAAATAAACAAGGCATTTAATTTCCTCTCTCTCCCTCTACCCCACCCAATTAGCAGGGTTGAAAATTTCCTCAGCTCAGGGTGCTGCTATTGTGAAAATAAAGTCACTCTGTGCTCGTGAGGCATACAGTCACTGCAGAGACAATGCCATATGTTAGATAAGGGCTTTTGGTGAGAAAGTGGTTTTTAAGTTGTGGAACCCAAACAACTACTGAGCTAGGAATAAAGAAGTAGGATAAGATAATTTCTCTGCTATCACATTTTTGAGTGTCACAGTTAGGAAGAAAAAAAGAAGTCACTCAACTCCTAACAGAAGACAAATATGTAATAGTCAATTATCACTAGAAACATTTCTCATTTCACTGTTTTCTTTACTTTACAAGGTCTAAACTTGCAAACTTTCCTCCAGCACATTTTGCTCTACAGGATAACTCTGTTTTGTTGATTTCAAGTCACGGGCACTGTGGTCATAGGAATGAGGAATAAAAGAAATAAAAGAGTTCAAGACATAAGGTAAAACACATATTCCATTCCACCCTGCAATTTGCTGTTCACTTAAGCAGGACCAGATCAAGACAGATTATATTAATTTCTAATGTAGAAAGAAGATCCTAAGGTAGAAAGGAAGAAAATAAGTTACAAAAGTTGGGGTTTTTTTCTTCTCTATATGTATTATTGTGCTATTTAGATTGATTAGTGAGACATAACATCAATTTCATTCATGTATCCAGATGATGTCCAGAATTGTCACAAGTTTACCCAATGTCTGAGTGATATATTAGGAGTTTTATGTCTGATGATATTGAAGATGCAGCCAAAAAGTTCTATTGGTCAAACATCTGAGGAGAGTAAGGACAGCAAATTATTCCACATAAATGCAGAAATGACTTACTCTTACTTCCCCTTTCCCCCCTCAACAATACTGCAGCAAGTAAACCTGCAAGCAGAAAAGGCATCTCAAAGGGCTTTTGCCATTTCCACCCTCTGCAGGAGCACGGCAACAGGGATTCAGGGATATTCAGTGGGTTGAAAACCATTGGAGACTGATGCTGTACTTGCTCTGAAGCTTAATTCATCTTGCTCTAGAGTGAAGATAAATATGAGCTCATTTCCTGTTGAAGCACACAAAATGTAAAATAAATATTGCCATATATGCAGAGGATTTAATTTCCTGTAAGAGCATTCAAACACCCTCACCAATGTTTACCTCACTACACCAACTCAATTTTATTTTTGAGTAATGGAGTCAGGTGATCAATTTTGCAGGATATTCTCCCAATGAGCTGTCAGATACATGCCAAGATATTTCATGTGGCATTACCAAGCTATTTGCTGGCCTGCCTAAGCTGCAGGGCATGAAACACAAGCTTAGGATGGTTAGTTCAGCATGGTGCTCCCTACCCAAATACAGACTACATTAAACCAAAACTATTGGGGGAGTTGCTTAAATACCACCTTTCCATGAGCTGGTTTATCTGTTACTGAAGATCTTGAGGCAACAATTGGTAACTTTGGTCTCCATTCTCCTTCTGCACACACAAAGCCCCAGTTTTCCTCGGCATTTGGCAGGATTTGGTATCTCAGCTTGTTTCCTGTCCAGAGTGCTCTGTCTGGCCTCCTAGAGCAGCCCCTATTCTGCCTTGTTTCCCCTCCAATGCACAGGATTCTAATGGCCCACAGGCTCTGGAGCAAGCAGAATCTGCTGCTTGTGCAATTAAAGGCTGCCAGAGAAATGGGCAGCTTAGGATCTTTACCCCTAGCTCTGCTCTCTAGTTCCTGCTTAAAAAAAAAAAAAAAATCAAAGATGAGAGAGCAAGAAGAAGCTTTGAGAGGAAATGGCAGGTCACAGATCTGAGCCACTGCTGCTCTTATCTTCTATAATAATTCAGCTGCTTTGCACCTGCTCTGCCTCTCTGTAAAATCAAGCTATGTTAAGGAGTGTATCTGGCCCCACATTATTACTTTGTTTTAATTCCTTTCCCACAGAAAATTTGCTCCAACAGTTTGATATGAATAATTTTTTAAAGAATAGATGATATTAGCTGCTAGCTGCAGATAAGACTTCTGACTTTTAAAGTTCTCTGTTTTCATTCCAATACTTTGATTAAGGGTTTAAAGAGATTCAGTTCATTTTAGCTTCTTTTTTTGGAAAGTAGTAAAGGCTAGGGTGGAAAAAAAAAAGCTGCAAAAAGAAATTCCTGAAACAGGACTTCCATCCCACTTTTCTGTGGTATATATAGTAAAATTTAGCTCTCTAGAAAAAATTGGGATGGTGGCATACTAGGTAACCTACATTCATTCTGTTTGAGTCTTGAGGAGCAGCCTGCACATGGGAAGATACAGGTCACAGTTCAGCTGAAATACTGGAGCTGTACTGGTTCAAATCTGGAATGGCCAACAACCTAATAACAAACTTCTGTCACGCTTCAAATGTGGCTAGGAGAACAGCAAAAGTAAACAAACCTCTTTTAAAAAGCCCTAGAAAAGCTATCATACTTTGTGAGGAAAAATTCAGCACTTTGTCAGGGGAGGGAGAAGAAATATCAGGTTACTGGGTCAGGTGCTGGGATGTGCAAAGGCAGCTCAGTGTGTGCAGCCCTGTGCTGCCCGTGTGGGGACAAAGATATCTCAAAGTCTGCAAAAAAAATCAGCCATTCTTGCTGTGAACCCACAGAGAATCCAGCTGAGTGTGAGAACAATTTTGGTTCTCTTCACAGTCTTGAGGGTTGGGTGGAACCTCCCAGTTTCATTTTATATAGTTTCCCTGGTTTCTGGAGTATTTTATCTGATAATAATCATTGTATGTGGAGGCCATGCATGAAAGCTTGTCCTTAGCAAAGCTGGTTTTAGCAAAGTCTTCCTTCACACCCCAGCATAAAAACATCTTAGCAAAACTTAGCCAAAGAGGATAAAGAAGCAGATTGGAATGAAATTATCTTTAAAAGCATCTATTGGAAATATTTTGCTTAAAGTAATGTAAATTGATCTAGAAATGTTATTTCACAGCTTGCCAACAATAGCAGATATAATGTGCTCCCCTGTTGCATTAAGACATAATAGCTGGAATCTTTTTGTTTGTTTGGGTTGGATTCAAAGAGTCAATAACAGCAGCTACTACTTAGTTCTAATGCAGATGTGGTTTTCCTTTCCTTGATCACAATGTTTGTTCCTGAAATGAAAAACAGCTCATCACTTAGTTTCACATCAAGTAAATATCTAAATAACCTCTGGCCCACAAATGAAAATTCACTGTGAAGCTTAAAAAATTTAATGCATTTTTAGCATTCCACACCAAAGGGTTTTTGGATCTGGTATTTTAAACAAACTGCTTTTCCAGAAATTCAAATACCACTGCTATACAAAATAAAAACATCTTTTGAGATGCCAATTGTAATAATTTCTTCTACAACTCCTATCAGTACTTTATTCTTTAAATTTTATTTACCTTGTGACATTTATTGAACAACTTTAAAGGTTCAAAATGTGCTGTTTTCTTCCACAACAAGCACATTTGCTACCTAGTAGATGGCAAGATATCCTCTACAAATTCACATCCAACATTGCCTACAGGAAACTGAAGTACTTGCAATTAACCTGAAAATCCTTTTTAATCACTGCCATTCAAACAGTACCTGAAAAGGTGCCCCTTCGTTTAGGAAGTGAGAAGCAGCTGTATGTTATGTTTTCTGGTTCAGGTCCTCTGATTCACTATTCCCACACACAGCCACTTGTCAGACACTTCCCCTCTTTCTCCACCCCTGCCAACCTCCCTTTCAAGATGTTTTCATTTCAGGTCCTCTTTGTTTATGCTTTATCTCATTTGCATAATATTAAACCAAAACCTTTCATTATATTCCAACTTTGCTGCTGCCCCAGCAGCTACATCATTTACTGTTGGTTTCATGTGTGTAACCAACTATTTCACCTCTCTGCTTGCTTTTTTCTCTTCTGATTCACAAGGGAAGACATGAGATTCCCTAGGGCACCAGGGAAAGCAGAATCAACCAGAGCAAAAGGAAGAGGTTACAAGTATCAGGCAGAGCTGCCACCCTAAGGTTGAAGAATTACAATTGTGCTCCATTGGTGACATGGGCAATGTTATTTTGTTAGTGTAGCAGTGTACTTAATGTTTACCTGAGTCTTTATTATTGGCTTAGCAATAAATACTCCTCATTTACATTTTTATGATGCAAAAGCTACATGATCATCAGAAAGATTTGATTTTTACCCTGGTAACTTCAAAATGGATTTTTGTCCTCTTTAAATCCTTGTCACTACATGCTCTTATTGTTTCCTTTAAATTCTGTTCACTTTCACTTAACAATTTCTTTGCTAAAATTTCCTGGGTATGTTGGTGTAAATAAGCATTTATATGTCAAGTCTTAACAGCTACTTAGTTGAGAGTTTCCTCTTATGTTGAACACTGTTTCCAAACTATATTCAGATTTTCCAAGGTCTGCATATTGCATGGGGTTTTTTTGGGACAGTCTCTGCTGGTTTGACTCATAGATCTCACACATATCTAACCTTGCAGCTATGTTTTTCTACAGTTCAACCCATTATTCCTAGTGAAGATGTCAAAACCTGCTATCACTGAAGACCTAGCAAAACAGTTGCTCTGATCTGCACACAGATGCCCTTTCTGCACTGTTTTTTTTGGTTTTTTTTTTCACCGTTTCTCTACCAGAACATGATTTTGCTCTTCACTCATAAAGACAGCATAGTTTGTTTCTCAGATTGGAGTTTGGCTAAGAGTCTGCCAAAGGATATTTGTCCACTCATGTTCTCTGAGAAAACTGCCAGTGATTTTATTCCCATCTGAACTGGTCACCTAGTTGATTGTGCTGCATAAGGAGTGATAGACCAAGCCACACATTATCAATTGCATTCCCCACTGACTCAACATCAAGTCTTTCAGTCTCTTTTCAAAGCTTATAGAAAAAACATCCCCAAAAGCTTCGCTCCATCAAGGGTCCCTTTAGGCCAAGATGAAAAGCAGATTCACATTTACCAATCCTTGAACAAGAAAGCTATCAATCACTGAAAATACTTAATGCAAGCCAGTGAAGAGTGTTTGCTGAAGGCAAACAGCACGGAGCTACTCAGGAATACAAGGTAAAGTCAAATACTGATTGTTTCTGCAGATATTCACAACCTATACATGACACAGAGACACGCTGCCCTTTGCCTGCACAAATCAAAATCTATAAATCACGCTGACACTCACCACAGTTTACCTCTCTCATCTGAGAAATTACAGCATTCTTGCTCTTTATGACTTGCAGGGTACAGCGGGATAAAGTTTGTCCTTGTGAATTTAACCATTTCCAGGGTATTTTCAGAGGTCTGGCACTATCAGCAAGCCTTGCCATGTTGCTGTAAGGAGTGATGATGTATTGTTGCATGGTATGCACTGTGATCCTTACTGCTGCAACAGAGCACTTGCAATTTCTGTCTTGCCAGCCAGCAAAGGCAGATCTGAGTCTGCCTGTTTGCACACAGCAACAGATTTCTGTAGAAGAGTTGGCCAGATTGACTCTCACCAGCCAATTTTAATGAGACCAATTTGTACTGGAAAATGGATTGCAAAGCAATTAGCACATGCATGTGTGCAACTGAAACAACTTTTTCAAGAAGGGAGTAGAGTCAGTCACCTCTAACAAGGCCTGTGCCCATGAGCTAATTTCATTTGTTCTGTGGGGTTCCTAAGATGTTCATTATAGTGATATTCAGTTTGGGGTTTCAGTTAGTTATTTCATGCATTCAAAGAAACCAGACTTTTATTGACTGAACTGATCTCAGAGCAGGAAACAATGTATTACTAGAGCAAAGGTCCCCAGACAATTAGCATGAGTCACATTTACTCAGTGAGTCACGTACTTCACTCTCTGCAGTGTCATTGAAGGCTTTGAAATGTGCCCTGACTACAACAGTATTTCAAAGATCCCCCCTCAAATTCCCACCAATTTTGACAAAGTGAAACTGAGCAAGACAATCTCCAAGAGACCTTCTGTAAAAAACAACTTTTTGACAATTAAATTATCAGACAAAAAAGATCAGAAAGTGTAGTATTGTGAACCTAATTCATTCAGCTCCAAGGAAAACTAGCAGGGTAACAGACTAATTTCTTTAAGGTTTGGTTTGCTGCAATTGATTGGCTTCAATATCTGGGAGGGTAAGTGCAAACTTTGGTTGTAGATTCTCCTACTTTTCTGTGACTTTCCATAATATCTCTCAAGTGGAATGAAAGTTTTTCTCCTAGTTGGCAAAACGTGTAGAAACGTGATAATCTCCAGCTTCTATGGTGCCATTAAGTTTAGGCAAAATGAGCTAACAGCTATTTGGTACAGAACAATAAAAACCAGACAGACGTGCTTGTATAAATCTAAGCCTGATCCAAATAGCAATGCAATTTTTGAAAGAATTACAAAGGTTAGATTTACAAAAAGTAAATACACATATCACATATATATATATATATATATATACACACACGTATATTAGGAACACTCTCCACTAATCAGTGAAACACAGCAATTTTTCCTTGATATTGAGAAGAGTTTGCTGTTGGTCCTTGCTGGTTTGGATCCATCCTCCTCAGCTGATTGGGTTGGAGCAGTCTAGCACACAGATGGGGCTGTTCTGACCTCTGCCAAGTGGCTCTGATGTGAATGCACAGCCAGCTAGCTGAGCACCATAACTAACTCTTATTCCAGTTCCATTCCTAGCAGAGCTTGGAATGGGGGTGCTGCTGTAGCAGCAGGACAGGAGATCCCTTGATCTGCTGGGGGAGCAGATCTCACTCACCTGCTTGCTGCAAGGCCAGTGGAAACAGAACTGAACAAGAAAAGCATTGGCACACAATAAGTTGTTTTTTGGGTATGTGCTCATCAACATTTATGTTGATTTTCCCCCTAAATATGAATCACACTTTGTGATTCATATTTAGGGGAAAAATGTGAAATATGAATTCACTTTGTGAATATGTGTACATATACACAAAGTAAAGCACAGCTCACATTCCAGTACTGCATTTTGTGGGCAGTTCTCATCTACAATCTTCCAAATGAGCTGTGGGCATAACTCAAATGCAGCCACATGGCAGCACAATTTAAAAAGAGAAGCCTATAGTAGTCAAAATGTGGGAAATTAGCTTATTAAAGTGAGAGCAGCTGCATTCTTTGGTCTAAAAACTATAATGAAGTGAACATGTATTACAAATTATTGGGGATACTTAAGATACTTATTTGTTTGGAAAAGTGTTGGTAAGTTTGTCTGGTAAAGTGGCAATATTACAGGAACAGGATTTGTAGCAGAACTTTCAACCAAGTCTAAATGGAGAAATGCTGACACTCTCATGAGAGATGTTTACTCTTGTGACACCTCCTGCCTTATGTTTAGAAGAGAAAGGGGTGAATGGGCTAAAACTAAATATTTGATGATTTGTGTGAATTTAGAGAAGCAGAGAGAGAAAAGTGCAACACAGTGGTCACTCGAGTCAGTGTTTTTCCTCATTATTTGCTCCCCAACTAGGCCAACCAAAGTGCCAAAGGGGATGCCTAGAAGGAGTCTTTGAAACACCAGCTCCCTGGTGACCTATATATCCTTATGTGGGTACATACTGCACTCGTGTCAATCACTGCAGCTTCTTTAAAACCAGTGCTGCTATGCTCAGCACCTGGCCCAAGGATTTGGGATTTGTTTTCTTCTTTTGAGCAAAGCCAGCAGCACCCATTTCTTTTGTTATAGCGTGGTAGCAGCTTCAGGTGAGTAGGAGTTATGGTGATAATCACCCATCATGACCAAAGTTGTTTCTTACTTGCACCATTGTGCAAATATGAGTGGGATCCGAGGTATATCAAAGGAAACAAGGGGATTGTTATTAGGCTTCAGCACTGTATCATGCATGACCATTTGGGAAAGCTGTGCAGAGAAAGAGTGAGCTCCATACAGGGAGAGGAAGGCAGAAAACAAGTGTACAGAGCCTGAGGCTACTGAAAAGAGGGCAGCAGACACACAGCCACCTTATACAAATGGCTCATTTAAAAAAAAAAAAAAATTCGGTTTGTCTTGTGCTTAATAAGGTATGGGATGAGAAAATTTACATCTGTAAAAAGTGCTTGACCTCTAAGGTGGAAAGTAAGAAAAAGAAGCCAGACAAACAGCAAAAATCTTTACAATTTTGAGCATGATCATCATTAGATGCTTGGTAATTTCCATTGTTGTTGGCTGAAACTATACTTTTGGCCTATTTATCAATTATAGAAGAAATGATCTAATGACTACTTCATTTCCTGAGGGTGTTGCTGGTGACTCCCTCACTGTGCTTCTGCATTACATGTCCACCTCTGTTCTGATGATTGCCAGGCTTCCCCTGCAGGGCTCCACTTTGCACCTCCATGGTTCACATGCCTCAAGGCTAAGCTCCCAGTAAAATCCTTTCCTTTAGGATAAATTCTATAACTGTATTATGGAATAACTGAAAATTGTGCATACATATTATCAAAACATGCTAAGTGCCTCATGCAAGGCTGGTATTTGCCTTCAAATAGTCACTTCATGAAATGTAGGAATTAAGCACAAAGGAAAGTTCACTTGGAAGCCCAGTGCTCCAAATGAGGGGCACTTTGAGGAGATGCAGTGAGCCTGGCTCACCAAGAGCTCCCAGGAGGAATTTCCACAGCACCTTGTCAAAGTTGCTTGATTGCAACATTTAGGACAAAGGCTATTATTATCTCATTTGTTATGTGATTAAAGCTTGAGAACATTTCAGGTGCTAGGTTAGGTTAGCTACATGTTTTCTGCTGCTCCTCTGTTGTCTCCATTTGGGTACCAAGTAATCTAAGCAATATTTACCTGCACTACCTGTTCAACAGAACTATAAAAAAACCTATAGACTTAAGTGACAGGTACCTTTTATGCTAGGAAGCTAAAGGGTTATTAGAAACTTGTTCCTCCTTACAGCTCAGATGATCTGAGAATGAGAAAAATCTTTCACCCATGTCTCCCTTTATATCTCTGAGGCATGTCAAAAACATCTAGCTTTCGGATTTTTTTCTTCCCCTGCTGGCTGATTTCCAACCTCATTTTTTTTCCAGCTTTGTGAAATCTTAATTTCTGACAGTTTTCACAAGCTGCACTTCAGAATTATTCCATCCATGTAGTGACTTCATCCCAGAACAGCCAAGATAAACAATTCTAGCTATTTTATGCATTTCTTGATCAGTTCCAGATTTTCATGTATTTCTTATGAATTTGGTAACATAGTACCATGCATTTTGGCAACCTGCTGTTGTTTCACTCAACAGCTGTAATGCTGTGCTCTCTGATTTAGATTTTTTTCAATTCCTGTTAAAGCTGCAATGCCTCTGATTACACAGGACTAAAACCACTCCTGAACTGGCAGACTTTAAGATCTACTCCAGCTCCCAGTTAATATAAAGACAAATGCTTCAAATAACATTATTTATTGAACCATTAATTAGTATTCTTTTTCACTGACCTTTTTCAGAATGCCAAAGACCCCTGAAAATAGAGGCTTCTTGATAAACAAAATACTAATTCATCTCCTTTAGTTACACTCCAGTGTTGTAATACTCCCTCCTATATTAATTTATATCTTGAAAAATAATGAGAACAATGCTGCACCACAGAGCTGGAACAGGTAAGTTCAGGCAATGATGATAACAACACTAAATATCTTTCCAGATGTCAAAGGTCAGTATCCTCCAGTGAGGGAATTACCCTATACCCAGTCTAATTGAGTCATTGATTTAGTGGTCTAGCATTTAGGAGTCTGAGTTTAGGTCCATTTTGAAAGAGAAAAGAGGAAAAAGAAATCCAAGCTAAAAACAATGTTCTATTACACAGTTCATGCTCCGAAAGTCTCAGACTTATCTAAATCTGAGAACAGATGCTACCAGCCAAGTAGGACAAAAAAAATTCCACCTGATACCAAGTACATTAGTATAATTTATGCATTCATAAAACTGATAGGCACGTTTCTGAAAGTCTTTAAAGTAGAAGTAATAATGGAGCTAGTCAGCAATTTACAACTAGCAATTAATCATTCTTACAATACTCACAACATTCCGTTTTGTTCTTGTTACTTGAGGAAGTAATGATTAATTGATAAAAGTTTAGCAAGTGCACTAATAGCAGGTGCTCCTAATTGCAAACTCTCAGGGATAATTTGGTCTGAGCTACTTTATGCTAATTTGTACAGCATTAGTCATAACAGTCTGTAATTTCACTTTTAGAACAACTTTTTCCTACAGTTACGATAATCTAATTAAGAATTTTATCTGGTTATTTGTATGAGGAACACTGCTGAATTGTAAGTGTGGGAGCCTTATTACCATAAAAGATTAAAGAAGAGGTCCTTAAAAAACATGCCCCCACCAATTAAAAGCCCTTGCTAATTAGTTTCAGAGATAACTGTTTTAAAGTACCTTTAATGACAACATTTACCCTAATCTCATGTAGTTTGAAGCCCAATCTCAATATCTGTACCCCCATTTTTTCTGAAGTTTCCTTTTAGTACTTGGAGGCTGAAAATCATTGGGAGATGCTGCATTCAGGTACCTGTTTTCCATTTCTGCAGTTGTTGTGCACCCAGAAGGCTCACTGAGGTAAAAGAGCACGAGCTACTGGATGAACAAGAGTTAGCAAACAGACAGACAAAAAAGCATTTTCTTACAACAGCCAAAGAACTGAACAATGGAATTTGTTACCCAGCTGCTCTTTGGCAAATTGGCTATATCAATTCTTGTTCTTCTAAAAATGTCTCGGCTCCCCAATTATCCCACAAGCCATTTAATATTGTGCTTTTCAAGCAAACTGTGGTGAATGCCGGGATCCAGGAAACTCCTTGATTATATGGAAAGCCTTGCACATGTAGTAACAAGGTAAAATCAAAATATATCCTGCAACAAGTCCTTTTCTCCAGTACCATTTTACAGACATAACTCTTACAAAGAATAAATACAAATAGCAACAAATACTGTGTTATTCTATGTGGAATGTGTAGCTTTTTTGCAATGCACTTAAATAAGTACTTTGATGTTTCCTGAACCACAGAAATACTCAGGGTTTTCCATGATACTGGATGAGGTCTTATCTCCCCAAAACCTGAAAACAAGTGATCAGTTCAAACACATTTGGAAACACTTTCTGCATACATTCAGTTTTCTTATAGAAATCCACATTGTGGAATATCTGACAGCTAAAAACCACACTTGGTGAGTGCTCTCCACATTAGTGGTTGCCCCATTGGTAAGCAGATCACACAACACAACTGAAAGCAAGGCACAGCCAACTTCTCTCATCTGCAGTTCTTAGTAACTGGGGAGGTTTGACTTGAAACCAGAAGCAGCTGCCAAACATGTTCTTGCTGAGGCATGCAGAAGTGTGGGCTATATGTCTTTGACTAAAATGACAGTCCAAATCTGCTAGCTCGTAGTTAAGCCATCATCTTTTGCAAGGCTTTGGGAAAGAGAGATGCAGTATGGACGTGGCTGTACATAAGAATTGCTGAACCTTGTGACTCGGAGGGAAACTTCCCTTTGGGATGCCAAGGAACTTTCCTGTGTTTGCATTCACCTAGCTAGTGTCCAATGACTGTAGCATCAGGTGAAAATTACAGGCCCTGAGCTCCTCCCTGACAAGGGTCATGCCATGTGTGCAATATCTAGAATTTAATATCTGAAGCCAGTGTTTAGCTGGGGGCCCAGATCTATCTTTTGTAGAACAGCTCAGTAAACATTCTTCTCTTCTGGAGCAGCAGCACTTCAACTTAATGTTTTTTTCCCTGCATTATGGTGATCAAAATAGATACATGCACAATAGAGGGCCATTAGCATCTTTATCAACACTGTAAGTGGGCCAGGGAAGAACATGAGAGACTCACATCAGTAGCTCATTGAATTTTCTCTTCCTCTTTCACATGCATGCACTTCACATATCTCACCATTATGAACTTGATTTCAAGTTCTCTTGAACTTAAATGATTTGTTACTAATGCACTGATATAGGGCAGAAAAATAACTTATTTTTCTGCCTGAGACCTGTCTTTCACATGGCTTGAAAATAATTGCCAACTTAGTGGCTAAAAACCTGAAAGCCAGTGATTAACTTTAAATACCAACATAAGCTCCAACTGCATTATTCTAAAACTTCTTATGCTATAAACATCTCCGTGGCACCCAAGTGCCTTCCAGTAGTGTACAAAGTGACCATGACTAACATCTGTCATGTGTCATTAGTACTCTCATCCCTCAAGGGGGAAAGCATTTGCAGTGAAGTGTTTTGTTTTGGTAGGAAATTAAAAGAAAAAAACTCCACACAGCTACATGTCTCTCTTAGAAGAACCAAGACCAAAAAGATGGATTTTATATGTGGACCTCTGAAGGTCCCTGGCTCTTGGAGTAATTTAGAACATGCTCTTACAGTGCCCCCTTTGGAAAGTCTGCTTTCTGGCACTGACCTCTTGACCATAAGGATGCTCCATCAAAGATTTCAAACCCAGAGCTGTCAGCTGCCTTCTAGCAGGCCTGAGCCTAAGCCATGGGTCTTTGAACAGACAGATTGAGGAGCTGAACTTGAGTCAATGCTGAGTAATAAGTCAGCACAGTGAAGATAGGCTTGATGTGCTCTGGGAGCTCCTGGGGGTGAGGACACTCCTGTGCTCTGGAGTTGCCAAGGCTTTATGGCGAGGTACTGCTAAGCTCCCCTTGGAAAGTGTCTTTCACAAGGGCATTTACAAATTCCCCTGCTGGCTGACTGGAATCCCTGGCACCCAGCTCTGGTTTTACCTTTTCCCATCAGTGGTCCAACACCATGAACTGTGCTGCTCTGCAGTGACATGGCAGGGTACTGGGACAGCTTTTTTGTCACATGGAGGAAGAGACAAGCAGTGTGTGTCACCTTCATACTGCCCCATCCAGCCCTCTGCAGGCAGCAGCTGGACAAGAACTGGAATGGAAGGAATTAGCTCTAGTTTGAAGTACAGCCTCTCACCAGTGCCCACCAAGACCACCTCAGACCAGCTGAACTGGTCAAGCTTGGAGAGTGCTCCTCAAAGTGCAGGATTCTTCCAGGACTGCAATATGGAGCTTCAACTACACTGTCTAAAACCTGGCCAGCAGTATTTTATTTAAGGAAATATCTGAAAACTGTCTCTGGCTTAGCAATGCAGGCTCAACCTATAATTTTACAGTGACTAATCACTTCATTGTGAATGAATTAATGCTGGCTCACAGGACTGTCCTTGAAGACCTGAGTGATACAGCATCATCCATGGCAAGGAGAAAAGCCACCCACTGACGCTTCTTCCTTTTGCTCCAGACACTCACAGGGATTTCCTGGCTGACATCTCCTCGAGAGCCGGAAAAGGGGTTTTATTCATCAACATATTTTTAGTCTGACCTTTAGCTTCCTTCTGCATTGGCTTCAGGCAGGAACACAGCAATGCATCAAACCACTTTTAATGCAGTAACCAGCATCAGAACACAGCAGTGGCTTATCTGCCCAAGCTTTAGCTCACAGCTGACTTGCCTGTGCTGGTAGCTTTGCTCACATGGACATTGTGTCTAGAAGAGGTCCCTGAGCAACACCCAGGGGCCAGCTCTGCCCACCCTGCTGGTGGCTCAAACCTGCTGATGTGCAAGTACAAGAGAGGTCTAAAGTCCATTAAAAGCTTGCACTTGGAGGCTAATGCAAAAATTGAATGAACCCATTCAAAATCCTAATTTAAGTCCCTGCAAATTTGTCACAGACATAGTTTCTGTATTTTAAAGAATGTTTTAGACAATAAATACATTGCAAAAGAAAAATGCATGCTTTTTTGTGGGTGCTAGTATTTGGTATTACTTATTTAGCTATTTTATCACACATGAACATTTTACAGTTGCACCTGTGGATGGTATATAGTTACTGTAGTGACAGAAGTACTAAAATACCTTTAAATACCTCCACAGAGACATCTTTTTTCACCTCTTTGGTACAGCTGTATTTACAGCAATAGCAGTTGCCAATTTTTCAAGACTAGTTACTTTGACTTATGGTATTTTCCATATTCCATGAAATCTCCCTTGTTTAATATGTTTTACTGTGACATTTCTCCTCTTCCAAATTTTATTGGTATACAATATATGGATAACAGTGCATAAATATCTTATTCTTAAAACAAAGAAAATCCTGTTCTTGGAATGCAATGATCCTGCAAATTAAGAGCTAAAAGGCATCAGTGGTACATGTGGACATAACCTCCTCCCCCTTCACAAAGTCTGTCCCCCTTTTGGTAGTGACAGACTGAAGAAGCCAGATACACTAAGAAGAGTAACTTTTCTTTTTAAAAAGCTGACACTAAAAAAGCTATTTATATTTCTGAGAAAGAAGCTGGAAAAGGATGAGTTTGAGAGCCTGCACAAACCTGCAGCACAGCTGCTAACAAACAACAACCAACCAACAAAACCCTAAACCACCACCAAACACCAATCCTGCCACCCCAGCTGATGATGTAAAACATCTCTGCTACCACTGAATCAGTAATCTCATGATTTCTCTATTTTGTTTGGGTATCATCCTCAAAACAGAAAAGGAAGAGCCAGCAACTGCAGATTATAAGAAACCAATTCCTTCTACTCTATTTTACTCAACTCTGTAATCATATTTATATACAGCATAATGCAGCTCTGGTTTCAGTTCCCAAATGCCTCATTTTTCAAACGTTCAGTTTTGTAAGCTTGGCGTGTAGGACTTCCAAACTGTGGAGCTTGCCAAGAATGGGTGGACAGCTCATCCACATCCTCCAGAGCATTCACTATGTCCCTTTAGGACACCACACAATGTGCTACATTTATTACTAGCTATATTAACTCATGCTTCACTACTGACATCATACCAAACAATGCGGCTCTCTCTCAGTCTCTGCTGCATTTGTAAATCTGCCCTTCAACATCTCCAACACAGCTTCAACTCTGCCTTATCTGAAATCTCAGCCACATCTTGCCTTCCTGGTTCTTCATTAGGCTCAGGAACTGACTGTTATTACAAGTTCAGGAATGTCCAGTGTGTGCATGCCCAGTCAGCACATTGGAAGATTCTTGAACTCAAAGCAAATGAGTCATTTTATGAGGAAAGCTGGAGAGGCACTTTTTAACAAGGGCTTGCAGTGATAGGACAAGAAGGAACGGCTTGGAACTGAAGTGAGGTAGATTTAGATTAGATATTAAGAAGAAATTCTTCCCTGAGAGGGTGTTGAGGCACTGGCACAGAGAAATTGCAGATGCCCATCCCTGGCAGTGTTCAAGGCATGGCTGGACAGGGCACTGAGCTCCTGCTCTAGTGGAAGGTGCCCTGCCTGTGGTGCTGAGCTGGTGACCAGATGATCTTTAAGGTGCCTTCCAACTCAAACCATTCTATGATTTCAAAGTCTGGCTCTCATTGCCTCTTTCAATTTGTGCTTATTTTGATTATCCTAACTTACCTACAGGTGACCTCTCATTGCACATTAACACCACCTAATTTGTGCATTTGGTACCACAACCACTACCAAAACAAAACTCCCCAAAAATTGAGTTTGATGCTCCATGACTGTTATTTAGTAGGGTAATACTCAGATATAGTCCTAAATTTTCTCTGAAGGAGTCTGAGGATAAAGCTGCCATAAACACAGACCAGACATATCACTACGGACTCTTTCTTCTGCCATCTCATTTGGACCCTGTAATGTTTTACTAATATATAGTAAACAGAGAAAAGTCAGCAACTAGTTATAAAACTCAGTTTAAAATCCTCTCATTATTTCTTGCCAGATGCTGAAGATTCTCCTGTCAAGTAAAATTTTCCTCTTTCAAACACTGTTATATCGACTCAGCAAATCCACAAGAATTAGTAGCCCTTTGCTGGGATCATTAGTTGGTTTTTTTGAGTGGTAGGTTTTTGGATTTTCTTAAGTGTTTTTTTCCCATCAGCAGTACTCAGAACTGACATCTGACTTCAAAGCAGTTTAAAGACCATTAGGACCACACTGTGACATTGCTGAGTCTAAACTCCAGAAGATATTTGGATGTGCCTATTACACCATATGAGCTCTCTTTATTCACGTCTCTCAAGTCATTATGCATACCAGGACCAGCATAGACAGATGTCTCAAATAAAGGATGAGGGAAGTGCAGTCAATGGGATAAAACAGTCATGGGAAGACAGCAGATGACATTATTTATAAACAAACTGGCATTGTGAGCTCTGCAGTGGGGGTGATCAGAAACAATGCTCACTCATTTTTGGATATTGTCAGACAAGTAAGCAATATTGTTTTACTCAACAAAAAAGTTTGAAGATCTCTGTGGGTGTCAGATAGGTATTAATAACTTATGGGTGAACATCACAGAAAAGAAATAAAAATCTGGCACTCAGCCTCTCTTTTGGCCAGGAAAGAAAATGATTGAGCAGATGGTTTGTTCAGAAACTGCAGCCTTTAGGAAGAAGCTTGTTTGTAAAACTGAATATATTTTGCAACCAACAAAGATGTGGAAATTTTTGTCCTTAGGAAGTTTTCACTGATAGCAAGAGGATGGGAAAGTCAGTACACTACTCCAGTTCAAAAGGAGTATCTAATCTTCTTTTTTTTCTTAGCAGGTCTGTGTCAGTCCAGTGCAACAGACCATAATTAAGCATCTTGACAGGTTTATGGAAGCCTTGCTCTCAGACAAAACCCCATGTCATTATATTTCTACTGCAGTGATGATGAATATTGTTAACAGGGTTTTTGGGGTTTTTTGTGGATGGGAGAGTTGTTTTCTTTACATGCTGCCCCTACCCTTGGCTGCATTTGTGAAGTAATTTCCCAATCTGCCAATCTGTATCTTGTGGTACAGTCCTGTCTTTCAGCCCCTTCCAGCACAGAGACTAAAAAGTCAGCTGAACTAATTAGCTTGTAAAAATATTATGGAGTTTTGCACACAGCTTCATGACTATTTTCTTCATTAAATTCTGAACATGTGTCAGGGGACTGACAAAATCTATATAGGTATATAAAAACACACATAAAAAATACATGCAGATGATCATCACTGGATCCCAGTATCACCAGGGAGGAAAGTGTCCTGCCAGGACCACAGCCAAGTGCCATTGTTTAACTCTGCTGAGCACAGATGATAGCAAAAGCCTACACACAACCTGTACATCATTGAAAATAAAAAGAATAAAATAAAATAACCCAACAACAAAGACATTTTATCAGGCACAGATAAGAAGAGAAGCCAGCATCCTTTCATGAGTCTCCTGATGAGAGACAGCCTGGCTTTGTGAGAGCTGTCCCAGTACATGTACACAGCTACCCAGCAAAAACATTACAGGTTTGGGGATTTTCTTTTCATATACATGTTTTCATCCCTCTTACTTAGGACCTGAGTTTATCAGAGGTCTATGATTGTAATTAGCAAGACACCATGCCCAAGAAATCGAGTTGCAGTGAGACACAGGTTGTATTGGCTTGACTTCAGACTCATTAGCTTAGGCTGGGTGCCATAAACATTTTCATAGGAATTCCAGTAAATTCAGACCATGGAGGAAAAACTTAATTGTTAAGACTATGCAGAGGTACACAGAGGGTAAACAAAAACAGTGCCACCAGTTTTTAGCTTACAGCTTATCTAAAACCTGAGATATTTTGCCTGTGTGCTCAGTGCTCCATCTGTGAGAGGAGCATTTTCACTGGCAATAGCTGTACCAGGAACCTGTGCCCAGCCTCCATTTGTTTGTGCCCCAAACATGAACAGTGTTATTCCAGTCAGTTCATCACATTATCCTTACTCTGGAAAATAGGAGAGAGGATGACTAGAAAGACAATTCAAGGGATTCCTAGTCAAAAAATGGAAAGTTCTCCTCTTTGCTCAGGACAAATGCTACAGGTCTTCACTGTTTGTAACTTTATTTCTTCCACTTCAGTCGTGATTGAAATAGTGCCTGCAGAACAAGGTTGCTTCTATTCTTCTTTGAAATATACAGAGCTGCAGAACCACTGTGTGTTCCCAGAAACAGAGCCCAGGCTGAAGCAGGAATTACAAATCCTAATAAAATACCTGAAACCTTTTCTTTCTTTCTATTCTTCAAGAAAAAAATGGTCATTCCAGAGGACTTTTTTCCTGAACTATAAAACCAAGAGAAAAGATGTATAACTGTAGGGAGCTATAGACTGCTCATGTTCTTTCCCTCAGCTTTATCAGAGGGGAAAACACACCCCTCTTTGCCATATTTTGGGGCTGCAGAAGCTTTGATGGCAGTGATGGCAGGTCACAGCACCTCACACTCCAGCCAGGGCCCCAGTGTTTGTGGGGCAATGCCATGGGCAGTCAGTGCTTTCACCCTCCTTTCTGAGAGCCTGCACTCACAGTGCACCAAAAAGGAGCTGAAGTTTGTGCTAAGCTCACCCTCCATTATCAGATTCGAGTTTTGGAAGGCAGTGGCCCACAACAGGCGGTGGCTCTCCAAAACAGCCAAGCATTTGATGGGTCTCTCCTGCTAGGAAAAGTGCAGAGAAGGAGAGAAATGGCTGCAAGCACAAGAAGGGAAGCATGGAGAGATCAGGAGAGCAGGCTGGCCACTGGAAGCCTTTTGCTTTCCTCCTCCATAGGTGCATGTTTGCACTTTGGATGAGAAGCTCACACAAGAATATTTTGAGACTGGATTCTGCAGCTGATGGCCTCAGAACAGGGGGGACTTAGACCATGTCTTGTGGCTCTTATAAACTTGGTGGCAAATAGAAAGGTGCCTGAAAATATTGGGGGTTTGATTTTCAGATGAAGGTATTTTTACATGCCTCCTTTTCTCTGAACAGAAACAGGGTACCCTGCTAAATTGGAGACTGAGCATTTTATTTCTTTTTTAAATGAAAGGAGGGAGCAGCAGAAGCAGGCTTATGAGAAAGAATAGACAGGATTTGTAATGTTCATAAAGCCAAAAGCTAGGAAATTAGATGAAAGCAAGCTATCAGGGGTATATTCTTATGAAGCCTGAAACTGAGATTGAGCAGTTCTCTAGGTGAATTATGATTTACTGGATAAGAGATACAGAAAGATTTCACTACCACTACCTATAAAACTGCATTGGTTTTTTATCAAGTATCTGGTTTAGCCCATCTAGTTGATGAACATTCTTCTCAACTAGCAAATATAAATGACCTATGGGGATATTTCAATATATGGTGACATTGCTATCCCTCAGATTCTTTTAAGATCTGGGTTATTAAATATCAAAGCTGTAAATTATTGTAGCAGCTTTATACAACTAAATTAAATTCAAACAAAACCTAATTTCCTTAATCATTGACTGTAATCCTCCAGGAACATATGCTATTAACTCAGCTACAAATGGCATAGAAATTGTATGACTTCAGTTAAATTATTTTATATCAAATTCTAATCTAGGGCAGAGTCTTCAGTAAATCTCCTGCAGGGATTTTAATGCTTCTGCAATCATACTGGCTCTTTACTAGAGAGCTAATCTTTTTATACTCTGGCTTTTTCACTCCTTTATCCATTTCCTTCACACCCTTACTGAGCTATAGCTAGTACCTTCTATCAGACATCACATTTTGAAATATTTGGCTTTCCCCTCTTGCATTTGATCAGCAATAGTTAGGCTTTCACTTAAGACAGAATTGGAAAGGTTTTTTTGTTTCACATGTACGACTAAATCGTTCCCATTCGTTTCAACATGTATGTTAATTGCCACTTGTGGTGATCTCTTTATAAGGCTGTCATAATTATTCACAGTTTGAAGTCAAGCATTGAGAAAGCAGAACAATTTCCTCTTCTTTAAGAACCCTACGCAAGTAAAACTAAACAGATTTAATTTAAGCAAGAAACCTCCTTAGAGACTCAAGACAATGACTGGATGATAAAGAAACAAACCTTAGAGCCCTAGGAGGTAAGACTTGAAGAAACCTCCAGAGATCACCTAGTCAGCCCTCTACCCCAAGTGATCAACTCAACTGCTGTCATCCCTTTTGGATATTTCCCTAATCTGTGCTTAAAACCTGTGACAGCAGATATCTCTCTACCCAAACTATTTCAGTGCTTCACTGTCCTTCCTAGAAAGACATGTCTCCAGACATCTAATTGCATTGGTTTTTTTCATTTTTTTTTCCTCTTTAAGCTTTTTACTTCCTTCCCTCTGCTTTGAGGCTGGTGAATGGGCTATTCCTGCACACTTGGCCACTTCCATCTCCCCTCAGTTTTCTTTTCTCTACACTGAATGATGGTATCTTATTCTTTCCTCTGTAGTCTTGTCCATCTCTGGATATTCTATCCTGTCAGCCCTCCCTTTGAAAAGCATCACTAGAATTAGTGTAGTTTAGTTGAGATTTTTCCCAGCCTCAAGGAAGGCAGAAGAAATAACTGAAATCTGGCACATTACAGGTCTGTTTATACATCCCAGTGTGCCTCCTTCATAGCAGAACAACACTGCTGACTCACATCGAATTTATGACCCATTCTCATCCCTGGCCTCTTCCAGCTTAATACTCTGTAATTATTTCTTTATGAATATTGTAAATCAAGTCTTCAAAGTCTCTTGAACTGAAGGCAACTAGCCATTATGCCCAAATTTCCCTGCCTAAAACATCCCATTTTGTAAGCAAGAGAAATAAGTTCTGAGAGTCTCTTTGCTCAGAGCTCCCACAAAGAGAAAAAACTTAAAACAGAACAAAAAACCAGTGCACATTATCACAAAAACTCACAGAAGTTTTGTTCTGGAATTCCTCCTCACAGGATTTCTTAAGCCCTGCACTCCAGTTTGAACTGGAGTCCCTCCAGGTGCTTGAGCAGGGGTCTTGTGACTCTATAAACACTTCAACCTGACAAGGATGTCCTTTAACTATCTAAAATGGAAACATTTCTTTACGTAAGTAATTTCCTGCTATAGAAACACTCCTGCCCTTCTCCACTGGTTCCTCCCTCACTGAGCCAAGGCAGGGCAGCATTTCAGCTAAGCCTTCCTAAGTACACAGGATGGGCACTGGCAGAGGTTTCAGCTCTGTGTCTGTGTGCTGATGTGACGCTGCATTTAAGAGCAGTGTGGCACTGCTGCCTCATGTTCAGCTTGTGAACCACCTCCAACCCTCGTTTGTTGTTTCAAACATGCAAATTTCAAATGCAATTTCACATTTCTGACCGTTATGGAGCCTGCTTAGTGCAGTCATGATAGTGACTCGGCCTAAAGGCAGGAATTATTCAACATAAGCACAGTTTTTAAAGTGCCAGATTCCCTATTCCTGCAGAAAGGAGGTCACTGGTGCTGGGGGCACAGTGAGGTTTAACATTTCCCAAATGCATCAAACATGCAGCAATTGGCTGTTACGTGGCAGAGCTGTGCAGCAGATCTTGCCAAGGTGTCTTGGATGAAAATCCCACACAGTGTGACTCATGTTCAGACCACTGTGTCCAGGCTTTGCCGGAGCACAGCAGCTCCTGAAAACATTAACTCTCAAAGGTTCCCAGACAGAGACCAGAGTTGTCAGGGAAAAAAAAAAAAGGTAGGTAAGAAGATGTATCTTTAATAGAGCACTCTATACAGACAGACATGAATCTTTGCCTTCAGCTTGGATCCAACCAACACTACAACCCAGTCCAGATCAATTTCTTCAGAGATCAGAATGTCTCTACTAATGCAGCCATTTCAGGTCAGGGCAATGGTCCATCTAATTCCACTGTCTTCTGCTTCTGTGCCACCTGACTGCCCACTGACCGAACAATTCCCTGGCAGACCTCCTAGTCACGACATGTTTGAACAGGAAACAGATATTTTACTTACTATGGTTTTTGCTAATCCTCCCTCACACTCCTTCAGCCAGCCTTATCACGTTTGTCCATGCTAGAGTTGATAATTGCTCCTGTTTTCTTCAGCTGGACAACATTTCAGCTTTTTGAAGGATGCCTTCTTGCTCCTGCAGTCTCACTTACCCTGTAACTGCTGGCTTCTTCTCACTCTTTCCCTTGTTGCACAATTATTATCTCTGCACTTCCCATGTGATTTACAGAAGCAGTATCCACACTCCCTGCAAAGAGTTAGGTGTTCCATCTGTCTTACTTTCAACATGCCTGCTGATCTGTGTCTAGTTTTCTTTTTTGAGGCTGAGCAGAGCAATGGTAGAGAACTCTGGCTTGTCTTACTCCTGCAAGGATACCAAATCTGAGCACATTAAGATCCCCCTTTCAGGTGTCCTCTTCAGCTGTTTCTCCTTACATTATATCCCATAAACCACTCAAGATTCAACTCAAACACTGCCCTCATGGGTTCCTGAACCAGCTACTCCACAATACAGCCACTGAAAGATCTCAAAATGCACTCTGTCAAGTCTGGATGCAATATTTGCCTCTTCTAGGCCAAAGAAATTAAGCTGTCCATGAGTACTCCCCCCTCTACCTAGGCTGTTGTGCTGCCACCATGGTCCACCACCAAGTAGGAAGAGTCGATATTGTATCTTCTTCCTCCTTAAGTTTGGGACTTTCACTGATGTGAAGCTTGATTGATGAAACTACCTTGTTAAGCAGTTCAGTTCCCATGTGTCCTCAACATGCAGAATTACTTGGTTCTCAGTAAAGCTCTCTGCATCCTTCCTGAGCAACATCTTCCCACGTTTTGTGACATCTGTCTGCCCTGTTGGGATCTCCATGAACGACAGGACATACCACTTCCCCAAAGTCATTTCTTCGACATTAAGCACTCCCACAGTGGAATATCTTGTTTAAACAATCTCTTCAATCTGTCTGTTCTTGGTTTCCTTTTCAACTACATCTGACCTTAATGTCAGTGGAAGGGCATCACCCAAGGCACGATATGGCAGGATTATCAATGGTAGGTCCTTGACTTGAATTCATTTTCCTCTGAGCGTGAGGAGGTTGATTTTTTTGTTCCTCCAAAAAGGCATGCTACACTGTCCATTTATTTACTCAGGCATTTCCCAAGTGAGTCATCCCTACTGTGGAACAGACTTTTGTTTTCCATTTTTTTCTGGGCAGGGTTAAAGTAAAGTAGTCTTCCTCCCTCTTATCCCCCACCCCCAAGGATATCAGCTGGCCAGTGCCAGCACTTCATAAAGGAAGAGGCTTGGCTTTGCAATAAGGAAAACTTGGATCTCAGCAATTGAAGAAAAAAGCTTTCTTGGAAAGGTCACAGCTCAAAGAATATCATCTTGTGTTTAAATAGAACAGGATTTCTTAAAGTTAAATCTAGGAAGTCAGGACCTCTGAAACACCACAGTACTTTGCATGGACTTGATTGTCCATTTGCATTTTACAATGGTGTACCTCAATTTAAATGCTTCAGCAAAAAAATTAACAAAGCTGGAGCAACACAGTGCCAATTTCGATCAAGAAGAATTTTTTCTGGTTACCTAAGTGTAAATTCAAATACAATTTATAATCTCTATGATAAACATTAAGGGAATTTTAAAACAAATTCTGTACTTCATACACTATTCCCACAGGATACAAAAAGTCCATCTACAGGTAACTGACCTAACAGTCAAAGCTTAGTGAATTTTTTGTGTATGCCTCTGTTGACCAATTCAGTAAAATTATTGTTAGCCCAGATTTCATCCCTGTTTCATGAGTTCTGCACCTGGCCTGCTTCTTAGTCTTGCAGCAGGGTGTAGATCATAGAATAGAGTGGTTTCAATAGATTTCAGACTCCTGCTGCACAAGGCATTCCAGCACTGAACTAAGCACACAGGTTCTGCTTTCTATATTGCAATGTTAAACAAACCATTTTAAAAGCTCCCAAATATGAATTCTCTCTCAGGGGGAGTAGAAAGAGGGGTTTGAGTTGCATTCTCAGAAATGCAGCGGAGCTTTCAGCAAAAACAACTCAAATGAATAACGTGTCTTACACTGTGTCTTTGCTGTAAATGCACGGTGCAAGAGCAGCAAGTGAGGCTGCAGAGCGGTGGTAACTGTGCCAGAGGGAAATCTGGCCGTGCTTGGTCCTTGAGCCCATGATAGAGGGGACAGAAACAGCGCTCCCCACCCCTGCCTTGGCCGGGGCTGTTCCGAGCCTGCAAATTACTGCAGCGTGGAACCGTGTCTTTTTTT
>VWYP01010589.1:31053-125820 GCA_013400435.1 Pycnonotus jocosus
CCCTTCAAAAAGTTTTCAGGAAGTCTGGGGGAGGGGCGATGCTGTTTCTTTTTTGTTATAATGGGCCCCTTTGTGGAGATGGAAGAGGAGCAGAGCTGTGCGTGCCGGCGAGGCGCGGGCTGCCCGGTGCCTCCCGAGGTGTCTCGCCAGGGCTGCTGAGGGCGCCGGGGCCCTGAGGGGAGGGCAGGGGGTGCTCGGCATGGAGCTCATGGTGCTGCTCAATGCCCTCGTCACCCGCCTGCTCTTCGTGCTGCACTCGCTCATCGGAGTGTGGAGAGTGACTGCCGTCAAGAAGGAACCCAAGTACTGGCTGCTGGCGCTGCTCAATCTCCTCCTGTGCCTGGAGACGGGGCTCACCCTCAAGTTTAAGCAAGGCAGAGGATACAAATGGTGAGCATGTTCTTTGTATGTGCGTTGCTGCAGATGGGAAGCTGCCCCCCGAGAGCAGGGGCTGCCCTGGCCCCAGGCGCTCAGGGGTCGCCTGTGCTCCCCGGCTGTTCCTGGGAGGCAGGGATGGAAAGCTGGTAGAGTTTGGCTGGTCCACTGCCAGATAGATGGCTTTCAGGAGGGACAATTGTACCACGGTGTGGCTGTGTGTGTCTCTTGCGGGATGCTGTGGGGCTGCGCAGGGCTGGGGGCACCGGGGCAGCTCCTGAGCCACAGCGGGCTGGGGCTGAGCTCTGCAGGGGCAGAGGGGTGCGGGGGGACCCTGCAAATGCCCTGGATCTTCCACCCCGTCCTGCCGTGCCCTGCATTGCACCTCCTTCCCTAGCACTGTGTGCCCCTTCTCTCCTCCATGCGACAGTCCTAACACTACGCTGCTGCACGAACCTAAACTTGGTAAAAAAATAAAAGGTGAGTAGCAATCACTCTTTTGATACAGCAAGAATGGCTTAAATATTTGGATTTGAGAAGCTGTTCCAGAGGGGAACTTTCATTTGTGAAAGGCTGCCTGAGAAATGAACGAAAAAGTTAGTCATAGCAGAGCTTGCCCAAGCACATGGGGTTTTACATGCATCTAAAGAATTACTGCTGTCATCTACAGCTCATCAGCATTCAGGCAGCCAAAACAAAGTGCTCTGTGAAAAGGAAGTGGTCAAGTAACTAATTGTCTACATTTCACTAGGATCTTTTATTGTTAAAAACTTAAACTGCAGGCAGGCCTTGAGACAAATCCAGGACTAAAGAGCCCTGCAGCATTCCCATGTTCTTAAACATCCTGCCCATTGCAACCTGTGAAAGTCATTATAACAGAAGGAGTGTTGCGTGACTATTCACACAAGAGTTCCATGGTCTAAATGTGAATGTAATAAAAGCAGTGATAAAGTCTGGGACACTGGAAAATTGAACAACAGCAGAGCCCCAAATGCAGTTATGAGACAGGCAGATTGAACAGAGCCAATTCTTTTGGGAGAGGAGGCAGCAGCAGAATCTTCATGAAGGAACACTTGCAATGGGAACTTTTGAAAAATTCAAACAAAAATAGAAACCAAAAGCAGATCCACGTTAGATGAATACACGGAAGACAGGGCTAAATTTATCTGGAAGAAAATTTTGAAATGGATGTGGTCCAGCACTTTAAGCAGCAAAATTAAAGTACATTTATAGGTGAGAACTCTAGAAAAATGGCCAGCATCTATTTGTATCAGGATAATTTTCTGCTCCAGTGAAAAACAGTCACATTCAGAACAGGCATCAGCAGCAGCATTTGTAGAAACACCTCCACAGACAATCACCAGTCCAAGAATCCAGCAGGATTGGTGCCTCCAACACCCTCATATTCTCTGTGCATATTTGACAGAGGACTGTTACTGATTATACCAGCATAAAACATTTAATGGCACTGTGGAAAAAAAAGTCTTCTTGTGAGCCTGGCCATGTTATACTTCCTCTAGATTGCTCCTTCTGAAAGAAAGGCAGCGTTAAAGCCCCTGAAGTCTCTTGGCCTGATGTGGTATCATTAGCTCAGTATTGCTAACCTGCCAGCTGGATGGATTTTTCATGTGCTCAAGTCCTACAGGAAATACTGTAAAATGTTAGTTCTTCCATTCAAATGAGAGGTGTGTTTTCTCCCAAAATAACCAGGCAAAAAAGCCACAATCACTAAACTTTTTTAAAAATATATTTTAAGGGAAAAAAAAGCTAACAACAACAAAAAGCCCCCACTACCAAAACAAACAACACCCCCTCAACCCTGAAAAACAAAAAAAACCCCATAATTAAACCCCAAACTATCTTAGGAGAAATTGTTTGAAACATTTCAGAGCAGTTCAGCAAACATTTCAGAAACAGTTCAGAGCAAGTTCAGTAATTTCCCTAAGCAGCAGGATATTTTGTTTTCCTCAATACTTCATCTTCACTGGAAAAGTCATGATTACCAAAATAAAGGTGCATTCAGCATAGAAACAAACAGTAAATGCAACAACATTTGACCAAAGTGTTGCTGCAGTTGCATACTTAAAAGCAGTTTAAATTCACTGCAGGATGTGCCAGTGGCAGGAGAGAAGGAACCAAGCAAATGTCCCGAGTTGGACCCCACTGCCCAGTCCCTCAGTCCTACTCCAAAAGGAAAGAATTGCCAAAAAACCCCTGCCCCAATCAAATGTCATGTGTTTAATAAGAAAACATCAGCAATTCTCACAAGAATCACTACTTACAGGAGTCATAAAACCTCTCTATTACTTCTGAATAAACCCAGCAAAAGAAGTTGAAGATAATAAAGCTTCATCAACATCAGTTATTGTGCTGGTTTTATTTGGATAAATGGTGTTCATGGGTGCACTGGTGCTTGGCCAGGATCAACCCACCACAGTTACACAGAAGACTGGCAGGGAGAGAAGAACCAGAAAATTCTACCACTGCCAGCACAAGTGGGGAAACAAGGCCAAGATCCATTTTCATAAACCATTTTAAATGCACAGTCTGCAACTAAAAGATTTCCTACTAAAGCAATGCTTGTTTTAGGCAAGCTGATGCTATTTCTACCTTTCCTGTGTCAATGCACAGGAGTGTGAGCAACTGCCTTTATCTCAGCATCACCCAGTGAAGTGACTCAGTGCATTAATTCACTCTTCATGAAATCAGAAAGAGCATGTTAGCTACAGGCTCTTAAAATACAGAAAATGTTGTGATAGAGTACAAACAGCAAAGTGCCTTTAGTCAGTTCTTTAAAAAAGATTTTAAAGAAATTTCCATATATGACCTTAGATCAATGTACAAATAAAACTATTACTTATAATACTCACACAGCATGAGAAATCCAGCAAGAATAGCAATTCTTACTTGCAGTTACCCAATTTCTTAACATCCCATATGGTAGAAGCACAAGAGTCCATATATCTGAACATGATCTTTGTTGGAAGGTATGATGTGTCATAATACCAAGGTATCTTTTCTTTTCCTTCACAGGTTTTCACCAGCAATATTTTTATATCTGATTTGCATAGTACCATCACTATGGCTACTAGAAATTCATCATGGGACTCAGGTATTTATTATGATGCAAGATGGACTAGTTTGAAATTTCTGCATTATTTGATAGGTTGGCTTCTGGCATGCAGACAGAAGTCTGCTAAGTCTTGTTCCAGTTCTCTCTTTCATATTGGTGGATGTCCCAGCCTAGCTACAGCTATATTATGACTATTGTGAACTTCCTAATTATCAGATAATGAACCCCTTTTCTAGCTAAAAATGAGACAATTTATTTTGTACTTATTTATTTATCTGAGGAACTGATGTCTAGAAGTTTGAAAAACACAGCCTTTCACCCCCATTTACGAGCATGAACCTTGCTCAGTAGGGTAAAAGAATTTCATTGCTTTAGAGGCCTTTGTAAAATAGAGTGAGTTTCACAGTGTTTAAAAGCAAATTCCACAACTTCAAGCAAGTCAAAATTGAGACAGGTATCAGTGAAAGGTGTCTTAAACTCAGGTTACCCCATGTTTGCTGCAGCCTATGAGAGCACACAGATTGTCACCACAGCTGGAAATGTGTCTGACAAGGTTTATATCCTTCCTTTCTTTGTGCTGCATAGCAATCTAGGAGGGGAGGTGCTGGATTCCAACTCAGGACTAAAGCACATGGTAAACTTTTTAAGGGCAAATGTTCTGGGGTCAGGGCCAGAACAGCCACTTCACCCAACAGGTCTCACTGAGTCAACCTCATGCAGACTAGTTTCAAGTCCCTATAGCACTTCCATGCAGTGAAAAGGAAATTTTGGCTGTCCCAGCATTTGCACATGTGCAGTGTCTTACATCCAGAGCAAAGGTTCTGATTGGAACAAGAACAAAAAGTAACAGAAGAAAATACATAAATTAGACTAAAAAGACCTAGTGCCTCATTTTCTCCTTTGAAACATTGTTAGAGCCCACAGAAGCATAATCAAATATTCAAAATTGTGTTTACACTGAAAATGCCTGAGGCTTTTTCTAAATACAGCAGCAGGAATTTATTGTCTTCTTGTTTTCCCAAATCTCCTTAAACAGTCACAGACAGGTAATGTGGATATTGGGAACATTTGTCATAGTTAAATCTGGTCCAAGAAACAGGCTAATTCTGCAGTCAAAGGCAGCAGTTTATTTCCCAAAATGATGTTAGAACATGGCATACTTTGTTCTTATTGATATACTGCTATTGTGAATTAAAGAGGGGGTATATCAAATTAACAGTTCAGTTTTTACCTAGAGAGATAGGATAGAGAGTTCTGGAAACACACAATCTAGCAGAGTCAAAAACAATCCCTCCAGAAGGGGAGCAGCTTTCTAACAATTAATCTCAAACACACCACCCAGACAAGTACTACTCTCGATACTGAAGCATTCCTGGGATTTCATTATTTAAATGCAAACAGAATGGGTAATCATGCAGTCACTAGATCCACACTTTGAATACATACTCTATGAAAACAGTGTGTGGTCTTTAAGACGGTAGAACTTTGATCTCGTGTTGAATCTTTACCAGGAAGCATCAGCTGCTGGTGTCGGTGCTGTTATTTAAAGCAGGTGCTAATAGGCTCTCTCTCTTCCTGAACACAGAGGCAATTCTACCTCTCTGTGTACTGCAGAACTGGACATGTGACACCATTCATATATCCAGGGTGAAATACTGACTGCATAGAAACTGCTGCTTTGTGGGAACACATTTGGGGATGAAATATATGTTTGGGAGAGATGATAAAGTCAATTGAATTGTATAGAGAAAAAATGGCTGTCTGCTGTCAAGCAGATTGAAACCATTTAATCCATAAAAACCCCCAAACATTATTTCATAATAACATACAGGATCTCAGGGCTCTGTTACCTTTTCAAATGCCTGGTCAGAAGCAGTAACTGACTATCTTCTGCAGGGTTTACACAACTACCAGGGCTGTTGTCAATCCAGGCTTCCAGTCAGGAGTAAGACAGATGCTTGGTAAATTTTTTAACCACTTTAATTTGAACATTTTGGGGATATAGTGAATATTACTGTCCATTCCCTCAGCCTCATTCTGAGGTGGGATTCTCTTGCCAGCTAAAATTATACCACCATGAACTCCTCAAGATCTTACATCTTTCACCATTCCTTCCTTGCCATATCCATCCTATTCCTCAGTTTGGAAAACAACTTAGGTAATCTTTTCTTCGTGTTTTACATTTCAGCTTTCCTGTATGAGCAAAATGAAGCAGTTGGGAGTGCTTTGAATTTCTGACATCTCATATGTTTCCATAGTGACAGCCACACTGTTTGCAGCAAAGCACAGCCAGCAAGCCAGGTACCTGTTGCTTGGCAGAGGGCCTGCTCCAGGGAAGGGCTAGATTCTTCCAAAATGTTCTCAGCCTGACAGCCTCCATGCTCATTAATAGGTTGAGATTACTCCACCCTAATATTCAACTGTGAATTTTACACCCCAGTGCTGGCTTCATTATGAAAAGTTTTAGCTAATCTCAGTTCTATTTGAAAATAATAGATTGTGAATAGGGTGCAAACAGAAATTGGCTGAATTAGTTTGGTGTTTCAGGTGTCCCCTGTGCACTGGCAGAGAGCTTTTCTGCAGGCCATGCACTGGGACATCACCATGTCATGCAACAACATTTCCATTTTGTTTAGATGGCTTATGAATCAGGGCTGTGTAAGCTTCATCTCAGAAGAAACAAAAGAAAGTAGAGCCAAGTTAGGATTGATATAAAATGTGTACAGCTTCTTCCTGTTTTATCTTTGCACAGTAAAAAACCTGAAAACAAAACCATTTTTATTTAGCTTGGCACACAGTCAATACCTAGGACTAACTGGGGTCTAGTAGTAAAAAGGCAAACTGTGTTTATCAAATGCCTGTGAAACAGTAAAACAGTATTCACTTTCTTCTTGTCACGTTCCCATTTAGTCACTGCACATCCATCACTCGATAAGTAAATATGCCTGGCACCAACAGTCCTATTTACATGCATATACATGATGTAAATAAAGGCTCTTCTCCAAATTTTCAAGTGAATCACTTCACAATCACCACTTAATAAATATTCAGAGAAGAACAAACCCAAACAAGATGTTAACACGCTTAAATGAAAAAAACCAGAAGCCTACTTAAACAAAACATTCAGGAGCCTACTTAAACGACTGGCTCTGCAGATGCAGATTTCCATTTCCTGCCTGGAAGCAATTGGGAAGAGCTATGGACTGGCCCTGAGCTTGCCATTCAGTCCAAGATCACAGAGCCTGAAATAGTAACCCAATCCTCATCTGAAAGTACTCACAAAAATGACATATAAGGAAAGACATCTACAAAGTGAATGATTTTTTAGAGGCATTTCCTGCATCTTTGTGCCACCAGACCAAGAGAAAAAGCCATGCAAGCCATGGCATGGTTTCTTCTGCCTCCATCTAGCAGTTGAGCTGCTGAGTCCTGCAGCTCCTCAGACTTGGATGTGAAGTTCTGTACAGGTTCATGGCTGCTTTCCTCTTATCATGCCAGGCCAGGCAAGGCGCCAGAGGGGTGAGCTTAAATGTAGATTTAATGACAAACCACAGGCTGTCAGTCAGCCTTCCTCCTCCTGCACAGGTTAGTCATCCCTTTGCCCTACCCAGGCTACTTGTTGATGTTCACTTCTCAGTATTCTGGGGTGGTTAGGACAGTTATGCAATATTTTTAGGTTGTGATCTCCTCAGCTGTGTCACACAGCCAGTGGAAGTAACTCAGCCTGACTTTGACCTGGGGGTGGGTGTCCTTAGACTTCAGGGTTTTTCTGTAGGCAGCAGATACAGATGCCTCTCCAGAGCACCAATTAAGCTTCATTTCCAAAACATCCTCTGAACAAGCCATTCCCTCCCTGTCCTTTAGTTGAAGGGCAAACCCAGGGAGATTAGCCCTGCAAGGCTGTAGCCAGGCAGAGAGTACCAGTCCCTCCATCTCACTGTTTCCATACCCAGAACTTTAGACTAAATGGAAAGATCATCTTCCCCACATTTGTGTGTCAATCTTTCGAGACTCTCACACCCACTGTTCAAATAAGACAAGCATTCAGCTTAAGACTCTTTACTGCCAACTCTAAAAGCAACAAGCACTGACATTTTTTCCAGGTTTTTCAAGCCACAGGAAATTTATCTACCACAAGGTCAGACAAGAGGCAGCATTTACCCAGATACTGAACAACATTATCAGGGACCAAGCAAAGTATCAAAGTAGAATCTGAAATTTGCTGGAAAATGTTTCTCTTATATTGGCAGGCTTTATGCTGAACACAGCTACTCAGTATGCTCTCAAACACATTCCAATTGTTGCAGAAAATCAATCCCTGTGCAATAAAATGGTGGGGGGCCCAGTGGAGAAATGCAAATCATCTGCAGTTCTCTGGCAAAAATAGGACAGGATAAAAGTCTTTAGGAACAGCATGGTTTGATTTTCTAATTATCCTCTTTTTATTACAATGGAGGGAGATGTTATGGGTTGTTATGAAGACAGATTTTGGAGCCGTGCCCCCCCAGTTGCTCCTGGGCCAGCCTTGGGTGTGAAGGTAGAACAGCAGGGCAGTGCTGCAGACAGAACGTGGCCCCAGCACTGGTTTGCTGTAGGTGGAGTAACAGCATGTTTTAGCCAACACTCAATTTCCCAGATCACCGTGTTCTTGCAGAAAGTAGAAGTACCCTTTCGTCTATTTTAAAGGGATAGGTAACAATACAGGTCTATTTCTCTTAAATACTCCTTTATTTCACCTCTCACCTTGTGAATTTCCTTACAAAATAAGGCACAGCAGGGGCAGGAGAGGCAGAGAATACAACCCAAATATCCTACCTCAACTCATTTTCAGCCTTTAGGGAAGTCATACAGAAAAACAAAACAGTGAAATTTTCAGAGAGCTTTTCCTGGATAGCAGAAAAGAGAAGCAGATCTTTTGAGAACAAGTTTGAATATAGGGCCTGACCATGACCAGTTCTTACCTTATTTGACTGTTTTAACCAAAGGGAGACCATGTAGAGAACCCAGTAGCCAGTTCAGGAGAGCTGCAAGCAGAGCACATTCACAGGGTGCAGACTTTAAGAGCACAGAGATGTCACCCACTCCATGGGCCTTTAAATTTGCGTCCTCTTCTGCAGTACAACCCTGTACTTTATCAGGAAACTACCAATACATCACTCTTGTTCTCATGAGAGGAATTCTCCCGTCTGAAGAAGGGGGGAATTGCACTAAGAATGAGGGCCTTTGTAAACATCAGATACTGTTCACAAATGAACCAGTGCAGTTCTGCAAAACAGGACACTCTCAGCTGTAGAACATCTGCCCCCTGAGTGGGATGCTTACACGTGTGTCATGTTTTTGTTCACAACAGTACTGTGGCAATGAGCCTGGGGCAGTTCAGGTGAATGTCAGCAATCAAGACTTCAATCAATCGAGAGAAAGCAGTCATGGAAGTGAGGGAACAGATCACCACATCATTCAGACGGTAGGGAACCTTTTCCTGTTTCTGGTAGAGAGATCTTAGGACAATTAGAGATAAACATCTTGAAGAGTGAGGAAAAAAAAAAGCGGCAAACAACCCAAGCCATGTATATAATACATATTTGTAGTTCAGAAAACCACATTGTGAAAATACAGCATGCTGCATACTAACTATTGTTGCTAAGATCAGTCTCTGTGTAAAGAGATGCTCTCTTGCACATCTCAGTAACTGAATTTAGAAAGCACCTGGGTAATGAGTCTGTAAAGTATAATGCTCAATTGAAAAATGAGAACAGGAAGAGTAGTATACAGAGAAAGATTTGATACTCATTATCCAAAGTTTGTACTAAAGTGCCTTTTTCAAACCAGGCCTGCCAGATGGAAATTATTTGTTCTCATACAATTTGAAAGAGAACAAAAGCAGGCTCAAAGACAAATACAGTCTCTGAAGGTACCTATAACATGAGTCTCCTGAAGTTACAGTATTAATATTGTTGTCTTTTAAACAGGCTAAAGTCTTTGTCAATCAGCTCTCCACAATCTGTGAGTCTGTATGGACACTGGCCCTCCACCAGACTTTTCTACTGCTGCTTGTAGTTGGGAGATGGCTTCTCCCCATTGGAGTTGAAATCACCCGGGATCAATTGTCTCAGCTGCTTCTCATGTTTGTGGGAACAGCAGCAGATATACTTGAATTTGCTAGTGAAACCTTGGACATTGAGGATGTTCGGTAAGGATTTTTTTGCTGACATAAATGACTTGCATAGTGCAAGATATTTGTATAATGTGCAGTGTTCAGACTGGTAAAACTGCATTTCCCATAGAAAACAGAAGGCCACATTCAAGGGCTCTGTGTGCCTGCTCTTGCCTTTCCCTCTGTGAAAGGCCTGAGTCCCGTGAGCTTTGTTAGGGATTGCTCATGTGTTGCCAGCAGAGAAGCCTGTCACATCATCCCAGTGAAAGGGTTCAGAGAGCCAAACCAGCAGCCTGACTGCCAGGCAGCATCAGTTCTTGCAGCTACAGGAGCTGGAACACTGGAGACACAGTAAACCTCCTTCAGGTTAATGAATTGTTTTAGACAGGCAAGGAAGCAGCTAGAGCTGGCCTAAGTGATTCATTATCCAAGTTGTTTCTTTGGTTATCTCATGTGTACTTCATGGTAGAGTGACAAAGTGTTCAAAGATAAGAAGGAAGGGAGTGGCACAGTCTGATGTGAATTTTCAACATCAGATCTCTCCCAGAGAACGTAAGCTCACCTCCCCCTCACGCTGCTGAGATATGAGCTGTGAACATCCGTCATAAAGAAAGAGTCACAGAGGAAGTTCTTCCTAACAAATACAATACTTTATTTTTTGTAAATATCATAGCAATGCCTTTAGAGCAGGAAGAGAGTCCTTTCCACTTGGCAGAGAAGCTTCAGGCTTGCGAGGAACATGTAATCACTACAAGGGTAACAATATCCTCCCTGAGCCACAGAGTCTATTCTCATATGCTTATTATTATAGCTTTAGCTTCAGATATTTAGTGTAATTACACAGCTGGAATATGTAAGCCTTAACAGCAAAAATTCCATCCAAAAAGTCCTTCTGTTTTCCTTAGTGTTGTATCATAAAAGCAGATATAAATCAATCAATCATTGCTTCACTCAACTACCCTTCAAATGACATTCCAAACACTACAGGAAGCATTTTTGTGATCACTTAAGGAAACTGCATTTTCATTGTTATCACTTTTTTCCCTCCCATAGGAAGAATTACGTTCTCATAAATGCAATTCTTGCTGTATGGACCTGGAGTATGTTACAGTTTCCACTTGATCTTGCAGGTTAGTACTTGCACATAGACAAGAAAAGAGAAAGAATCCTCTTAAGTTTTTGCTGGTACATCTTGTGCCTGTGCACACACCACAGGCTGTTCCAAGGACTTCTGGTGGAGAGGAATTCATATGACAACAGCTTTTGAAGAAAGCTCATTGTGGTTTCTTTTGAGGAAACACTTGTTTCTGGCTAACCTCTGATCTCTCTGATAGCACTCTCTACTTTCAGGAAAAGGAAAAAAAGGATTGCACTATTGTATTGCTCCAGTTGCTTGTCACTGCCTTAAACTTCACTATGTGAGCTCTCAAGTTAGATCTGGTCTATTATATTATGGCTCAAATTTGGGTAAGTTACTAAACCCTACAGAGAGGCAGGCACAGAGAACAGCACAGCCAAAAGCACAGGAGAAGTTACCTGTTCACAGGAGACCTAAAGGACCGTGTGATGTTGGGACTTTTCACCATCATCTTAATCTAAAAGGGTCAGCTATTCAGCCAGCTCAGGGCTGTGTTTGTCCCTGGGCAGAAAGGGCTTCTTCCTGTCCAAAAAGAACAACGAAAGGTGTCTGGAGCATCATCTGTTCCAACCATTTTGGCCTCCAAACACAAGTTTACAGCAACTATAGCAGTCCAAAAATGCATTATCCTCAGTAGAATCTTATATAAAATAGATTTTTAGGCTGACACACTGACTAAAATAATAAATTAAAAATTCCTGGAATATTATTTTGTTCATTAGTCTTTTTTTATGGACAGTGCTAGGCTTTGTTTCCAACAGGGAAGTTATGAAAATATTTCAGCATTTCAGCTCAGCAGCTCACCTCCTAAAAAATCTGATGCAATCACATTTCAGCTTTATCATAGGTAAAATTCCTGCTACTGCTACAATATATTCTATTAAAGATGCACAGCACTCAGGTTTAAAAAAACCAACCAAATAAAAAACCTCCCATATACATCCCCACACAAATAAATTCAAATAGCACATAAATAATCTGTTCATTTCTTTTCCTCTAGCTTTGCTTTTCCACTTACTTAATTACATTTACCAGTTAAAAATTAAATTACTGAGCACACATTTTTCCTGAAATTACTATGGGTACAGTTTATTTTAGGTAGTTCTCTACAGTTGCACAGATAGTACTTTTTGTTCAAGCATCAGAATGTTTACTCACGCATCAAACATGACGTAAAAGAAATTTTTAGGCACTTATGATTAGACGGCAGCAATGCAGTTAGGACTATTAAACAGCAATGGCACAGAAGCATATTAAAAAATTAGCTGCTGCTGAAGCTTTTCCTAATGGATTGAGCAAATTTCTATGTTTTACAACTCATTTTCCATTTGAGTCTCATCTCTCTCTTCCCCCCCATGCTAGCACAGACTCAAACAATAGAATTCTTTTGGCACGTCGCAATGCTGTGTGGTTGTCACTGCATCGCACGTAGTGATGTTTTTTAAACCAATGAAATCTCCCTGTCCAAGAGACGGGTTAATTAAGCTTCCTGTATTTCTGTGAGAGACAGCCAAATTTACCCCCACAAACGCTTCTGATGCTCCTTCTCTGGGCTCTACATCATAGAGAGCCTTTGAACCCACCACCACCTTTACAGTCAAGGGGAAGCCATGCATGCACATTCCAGCAGTTGCAGATATCGATACCCACAAGGCTGAGAACAAGAAACCGTGCCTCAAGCCTTACACGGCAGACAGAAACCACAGAATGCCCTATATGGCCTGGCACTGACACGCCCTATTCTTCTATGATACGTGACGAGGCAATGGCTACTTGGTGAATATTTTAAAAGCAATGTCTTAGACAGCCTGGAACAAAGTGAAGTGCTACAGCACTGGCTGTTTCTTTTCAGCACGGTTTTTTTATTAAGGATGCGTACTGGTTCGGCGTGTTGATTTACTGAAAAAAAGGTCTGGGAAAGTTGTGAAGAATCATCAGGTGATCTATTTCTGCTTCTTGTTGTAGAAGTGTATAAATACTGAGGGATATAAAAGGGGAAGTGGTTTTTAGTCGTGTTTGTCAAACCACATAAGTGCCTCAGTTGAGTTCAGTGTGTTTTGCTGAAAAACATCTCAGAATCTGGATATGCTATATGTTACACAGTTTGGAGGTGAATACGTTTATAATCCAGAGTACCATGTATTGTGAATGCTCTTTAGGCCAACCCTGTCTCCACTTCCCAAAGTTGTTTTAACATAACTGTTTTATTTCCAGTACAGCACATTGGCTGCAAACCAAGCACATCGGCCAGGCGGATCCCCAGCCTGCTGCTGTGCAGGTACAGTGCGGAACTGTGGAACATTGGGGTCAGCCTTTTCATACAGGACGGCCCCTTCTTCATTGTGCGCTCCATTCTGATGGGCCACTTCAGAATATTCAATCAGATGCTGGTATTTTTCACAGCTAAGAATATCTTAGTTGTAACTCTGCAGTTGTATCGGCTGGCAGTGATAACGTTGGACTTCCGTGCGAGCGTTCTGCAGAAGAGCAGGAAAGGAGAAGTCTGCTGCTGCCCCTGTGAGCCTTATGAAGCTCGTGCTCATGCTACTGGTCACCAAGAGAATGAAATGAAAGAGTTTGTTGCTGTTCCTCCAAAAGAGGAGTCCCAAGCTCCATCAGAAGGTCACTGAGGAGTTACTGACTTGGAAGAGGCTGCATTTCCCACGGCTTCTTCAGAAGGGCTTTGCTGGTTTCTATGATCAAATACATCTTGAGTGCCTTAGTCATCTTTTCCATCAAGAGAACATTAATTTCTTCTAAATTGTAGGGAAACTTTCTCAAGCAAATTCATAGAAATGGGACTTTTTAAAAAATCCATTTATCTGGTGGGTTGTGACTAGTTCCATATTATATTATTCACAGCAATTTTGTAGCCATAGTTTGTAGTATCAAGAAAGGTTGGGAACGCTAACAAGATTGGTTATTACTATTGGTGGCACTGTGCTGTTCTATGTATTGGCATGTATTCAAGTAGAAGGACAAGCCTGTCTTTTATGGGAAGCACAAAGGCATTGAGCTCTACTACAGTGTTAGGGCTATAACTGCAGTGTGATGACCAATATGTTCACCAAGTGCAGGAGGAACTTCAGCAGCAACAATTGTGCAGGCATGACAGTGCTGTTACTGTGACATGAGAACATTGCTCATTCCAGAAATTTAAGGAAACCTTCTTCAGATGTTACCTCATCTTTGGCTGGATTCAGTTAAGAACTATGCAACACCATGAAACTGCATACAAAAACTCTTATGACCTGCCTGATCTGAATAACCCAAACCTTAACAAAATGGAAAAAGCAGTCCCCCAGATCATTAGAAGACAACTGCATTTACTACAGGCATTTTCTATAGAGTTGCTTGCCTTTCTGTTTCTACCAGTTAGAATAAACACGCACAGAACACACATGGACAAAACCTCACCAAAAATATTTGTAAATACTTTTCCCCTCTTGATTTTACAGTTCTGTTCTTACAGCTGAGACAGTTTTTTAAAAGTCTCCATTTTGTATGATTTTTAAAAGTGGCCTGACCTAGCCATAGAATCTCTCTAGAGAGAAGATGGCATTGCTGCTCAAGGCAATCTAAGCCAAAGGATTCAGGCAAGCATTTCATGTTTTGTAAAGCACCACAAGGTCCTATGAAATAACCTGAGAGATTGTCCGGTCTGGTGAGTGTCAAGATCCATTTTTAAGAAAGGGCTAATAACTAATACTTTACTATTTTTACATTTGGAGTGAACAACATAGGCCCCAATTTGTCCCAAGAGCACACTTGAGATCAGTGTAAGATCACTGACTTTGCTGGACTTAGGTTAGAGAAGCTGAAAGTAAGAGAAGAGATTTTTGAAAGTCTGCTTAAAAATTATATTCTCACAGAAAACAACAGGTGCTTTTACAGATTTCTGCATCCATTCTGAAAGAGAGCAGAAAAGCATATAGAGTGACCTAATTAAGATAATTTCCCATATTAAAAGCACAAAATTAAACCTTATTTTGTAAAGCCTCAGCTATCTCAAAACCAGAGTCTGATTTCAGGAATGAATGAAAGTGTTTCTACCATCATTGCAGCAGTCACATACTTATTTATCCACAGCCTGATAAGCAATGACACATTTATTCTTTGAAAGATGAATCTGTTTAAAAAGTCCAAACACCAAAGATGTGAACATGTGTTTATACTTGTGAGTTCTTATTGTTCTATGCAGGACAGGAACCTTCCATTATGAAAGAAGAAAATGCACAGCCATAAGGAAGTATCCTATGCTTCATAGCCCTGTCTACCATTTATACAGTAGTAATAATGTGCAACACCTTCTCTCCTTAGTTTCAGCCTTTTTGCAGCAGCAGTTTTGAAAAGCCAATCACTACTTGCCATGCTGTTGTGAGGTAGACATATGGAGAATGGAATGCAACTTCATTTAGGATTTTAATTCAAGTCTAGAGGTAAAACAATGACAGATCTGATGAAGAGCTGTGCTGTCTAAAACCTTTCACACTGACATGAATTTAGAATCACTTGGTAAAACCACAACACAGCTCTTCTTGTGGATGCAAGCCGGAACTACTTGTATTTATTTTGAGTTTACCACTTGCTGATATAGTAATTATCCTGTTAAAAGGATCACTGCTAATTAATTTGGAGCGTACTGAGCATGCTAGAACATCATTCTAAATTCATCAGCACAAAAATTGCAAGGATGTACTTTTTTAGAACTTGCTATTTAAAGTCTTCATTCAGCAACAAGCTGCTTACTAGACTCAGCCTGCAGTAAATGCAAGATCCCCTGGGGTCAGCAGTACAGAGACTGGTTACAGCATGAATATTTCACAGCCAACTCTATTTCCTGGTCTTCAGGCAGTTCAATTTTAAACAGCAGTAAACCTTCTAATCACATTTATGGTGATTAGAACTCACTTCAGTGTTAGGTGGTTTCTACGAGATCCCATCCTCATTCACTCACAGACAAAAGAGGCCAGATCCTCTTCATGTTTATGACAGAGTAGATTTGGACTTCCCTTTTCCTCCCCACTATTGCAGTGATGGCAATCAGATTGCTTAAAACCAAAAGAAAATCCAGATTAACAAAGCAGTAGTATAAATTCCCACTTGGGTACAGAGGGGAATCACATATACCAGGTAGCAGCAGCAGTGACATCCAGCTCCCTCTACTTCACTGAGAAGCCTGGAAATGGCAATTAAGAAGTCCAGTAATTTGTATGTTTTGGGTAGGGCAGCAAACCCCAGCCCTCCTCAGTTTCCTGTTGCAGATGTTGGGAGCAGAACTGCAGCTTTGTGTTTTGCAGCAGGCTGATGGAGGCAGCTGAAGCAGCAGATGGATGTGGGGAGCCCTGGTGCCATCCCAGAGCCTCCCAGAGTTCTGCATTAGGCACGAGGTGGAAGGGACTCACCTGAAGATCTGCCAGCATCTGTGGTGTACCCAAAGATGTCACACTTGCTCTGCAGGAAAAGCTGCAGTAAACCTTCAGATGGGGAAAATTCAAGCCTCCAAAATGGAAGAATTTCAGAACATTTATCTTAACCATTATTTACTCAAGTCAGAACACATTACTAAATCTATTCTGCAAACAGATATCTGACCATTTACTGTTATTTATTCTGGTTGTTCCTGCCTTGTCCTTCTAAATTATTCCATATTAAACCTCACTAAAATGTTTTACCACTTGTTTTTTTCTGAGCTAAAATGTATTCGTCTTTTCTTTTTGACATTGGCTCAAATAAGATCATAGCCCTAAGCAGGAAAAACAACAAACAACAGTGATGATTTTATTGCATTCCTGTTGGTATTTGTACTGTACTATGTTCTCTGTGACCATGTGGAAATGGAAGAAAATGTGCAATTACTTTTAAAAAATTCCAACAGCATTTTGCAAATAAAAGGCAGTTACCTCATGCATAGCTGCCAATTTATTATGTGAGAGCTGACTGTTATATGTTCCTATTAATTATATCTTCCACATGCTGCTTTTCCTTTCCATGCTTCGTAAGTTAATTACTTAGGCCAGATTCTGACTGCTGCCATTGCTTTGAAAACCCACAAGCAACTGCAGCTCATTTCACTCTGTTCTGGATAGGTTCTTTATTCAGAGCCTTTGCCTATGCAAGTCACAGTGCAATCCCCAAGAGGATGTGCTTAATATCTGCACACAGGAGGCATTTTAAATACACACACAAATACATACATGCATTTACATACCCTCACACACACCTGGCAATGCCCAATATACAGCTTTTATTTCTGTAACAATCTGAGAGACTGCCAGTGAGAACCCTCTGCAGATGCCTCCAAAATGCTAACAGAAAATACCTAAGCATTACCAGTATCTTGAAATTTAAATACTAAGCATACCATCCTCTGAGCAATATACTGATTTTTAAAAAAATTTTAAAAATAATGAAGTTCCCTGAAATATGTTCTTTCCATACAGATTTCCTCAGTTGAATAAAATGTACCCAGTCATTAGTTTCCCCTCAAAAATAAAGTTTTTTAGGCGAGCATCAGAACATAACACCAGCACAAGGTGTTTGAAACTGCACAAGGTTGTTTCTCTGATGCTGTGTCAATAGAAAATAGGCAAGCTTTGAAATCAGCAGGTTGGAGAGTCCTTGGCCTCTCTGTGTTTGAATTCAATTTTCCACTTTTTTCACACTGTTATATGAGGAAGGAAGTCTCTCCTCCTTTGCAAGAGGAAAGAAAACAGATCATTCCTAGTCTGTAGTGGTGAGACAACAAAAATGGGTCACGGTGGCAAAAGAAGCAGAGATGTTTACCCAAGGCTGGTCACTGCATCAGCAGGGAAATACAGCAGTACAGACACCTAATGGAACAGATATTAATGACTGTGATAACCAGACATGAGGTGTCTTCTGAAAACCTTTCCTGGCCCTTCAGAGCCAGCACAGGAAGGGTTCTCAACAGTCAGCTCCACTCCAATATGTGCTGCAAGGTGCTAGGACAGGAATTCCAATGATCCCAAGTCTGTCTTGATGGTATCACTCAAATCCTCTGTGTAAATTTTTCCTAATTTCGTCTCTTTTGGGTTTTCTGGTCCCTTCAGATTGGGCAAAAGGCATGGAAGTGAAAGCAATGTAACTATAAAACCCCCTTCATTTATCAACCTAAACTCTTACCCTCTACATACTGCTCTTTGCTCATCCACAGTTCTGCCTGCTTTCTGGGCCCACCTTCCAGATCTCAGCACAAAGACAAAACATGCTCAACACTGCACCTCTCACTGCTGCCTGTGGAAGTCTTTACAAAAGCCCACAAGAATTCAGGCCAAAGATTAAGGAGAGCCAAGCCTATTTCTTCCTGTTAAAGATGAAAGCTATCTCCAGCTGCCAAAGCATTTCCTCCATTTGTTTTTAGCCTACTGCAGGGAGAAAAATCTTTTCCTGAGTAGTGTCTCTGTGAAGGACTAAGTCATTGAAAGACCAGCATCATTTCCTGTAGCCCTATGGATTATTATCTCTTTCAAATTATAAGGTCACACAAAGTTTGAAATGAGATTGTCAGGCTGTAGATAAAGATAACGGAGCTGAAAGGTGGTACAATAGAAAAGTGATGCCCTAACTCAGCACTTTTAATTTTGGGAGATGGGAAAGGCCTCTAAGCCAAGTAAAACAGGCATGCATGAGTAGCATCTGTAATAACAGCTTGGAAGAGCTGAACAAAAATTGCTTTAAAATCTTCACTCTCCTATACATCTTAACTAGTATTATTCTAAAATAATCAGTCAGAATGAGTATAATCACAATTAATACCTAGGTCTCACAGAAGCACATTAGAACATTCTGTTCTAGAAGAACATTAAAATAGATTTACAGTGGTTGAGGGTTGCTGTTCTTTCATTTTCTGTGATTCTGAATAAACTGATGCTTCACATTCGAAGAATGTGTTGGGCTTAATTTTATCTGACATCCTGCCTAAGTGCTTCACAATTTCATTCCCCTGATAGAATTCACAAAAAGCTTGTCTTCCACAACAAACTTGATAGAAGCCTTGTTGGAGCATCTTTTGGAATTGCAAGAGACAATAGTGTGCTCAGCAAGCGCAGCACATGAACCCAGACAGCTGTCAGACACTATAACTCACTGCTGGCCTCATCCTGCCTTCAGCAAGCACTCACAGTGCCACAGCTGAAGAGCACTGCTGTGTCTGTAGTGTTACTGGAGAAACATAAAAACAGGGCTCATTCTCCCTGGCAATCAATTAGAACATTCAAAGAGTGCTTTCCAAAAAGATCTGTCACTACTGCCAAACTTAAATACTCTATGTTACTCTTTAGAGGTCAGCTCTGAAGCAGAGCTCTGTCACTCTGGGAGGTGGCTTTTTCTTCTTTCTCCATCCAGATTTCACTCTGAGGTGAAACCCAGTTGTCCTAATCCAGTAACAAACCAATGCAAATTAACATTCTGCCTTAGGAGCTGCATATCAAGTCTAACTTAAAATTTAAGTTCCATTGTGGCAGAAAAGAAAGAATTATTTTGTGGTCTAATCCAAGGAATACTAATTCATTTAAAAAACCTCTTACACACAGAAAAAGGAGAGAATGCCTAAGTAAGATTTGCCACAAGGGTAGCCTGAAGCCATATGCCAGCGAGTTACTCTGCTTGTATATTATGAGAATTTTTATCCATCTAATCAATAAGAAATGAGTAGTTACTATGGCAATTTCTACACTACAAGGTATTTGTGCTGCAGTAGAGTATGTTCTAGAAGGAAAAATACACTTGCCATTCTGTTATGTAAATTTTTGTGCCTTTTACAGTGTTGCAGCACAGTGTGTAAGCTAGAGAACAGTGAGAAGGACAAGGTGAGAAGAATAAAATGAGTTAAAATATAGTGGTGGTTGTAAAGGATGGCTTGGGAATTCTTAACTGACAATAATAAATGCCAGGTTAGAGCAATCCACAAACATTCAAGCAAATCAAGCAGCAATTTTGCAGCTCTTTATTTGAAATCATGTATAATGAAACTAAGATTTCACTACTGCATTTCCTTTTGATTACCTTCCTCCAAGTTTAAACTAATGGGGCTAGAGAGCAGCCTCCCTTATACCACCATCAATTCATACTAATATTGCTTTCAGAGGAGAGCAATACACTGCAGTAGCCTGATTACAATGAATGTATTCCCTTCGAGCACAATACTCAGTAACTTTCTCTGCTGACACAGAGAACAGTCATAAAAATTCACTCTCAAAATACAGAACACTGTAATAGAAGCACAGGGTTCTCCTAAAGGTTTGAAAATAATTGATCCCAATTATCATTATGAAATACACAGAGAAAATACATATGCCTCCCATAAAATATGTATCACAATTCTGTCACCTTATGTTTTGCATTTTTAATTTTTCCCCTACTACACCTCTTCAAGACATTATCCTTTTTCAGGTAATGGAACAAATGCTGAGGAGAAGCCTAAACCCTACAAAGGCAGGCAGTTCCCTGCAATAGCTCAGACAGGAAGAGATGCCATGGTTGCATAGGAAGGCAAATTAAAGCTCACCACAACTGAAGATGGGCCAATGGTTGTAGCATGAACCTGTCAAAAAAAAGAGAGAAGCCTAAATTAGCATGGGGATGACTTCAGGTGGGAAAAACAGCCACATATGAATGCAGGGGTCTAAGGATACTTTGAAGCCCCCACTAACTTCTAGAATCCATACTATGAAGTTACAAGTGGATATTTCTGACAAATAGATGCACCCAAGAGATGTTCAGATCTTGATGCTCTTTTTCCAAATGAACAATGCTGGGAATTGGAAGCGTATGTGACTAAAGGTACAGGGCTTCTTTTCCACAGGATTCGGATGCAACTGCATTTTCACTCATATAATATTACTGACTCTAAAGTTACTTTATAAAGAAACACTAATTCCTATATCAGAAGGCGCTGAGCTTCACTGTAGTAACAAAGACATACCCCAAAACTTCACAGGTAGATTATAATTAAAAGAAGCAGTAAGTATAACCCACAATAACATGTAGGTTCAAAAGAGATCTTTGAAGTGGGACAATGCCTTTGAAATATGAGAAGAATCGAATAAAGAGAGACCCTACATCAAAAGATGATAAGCTTAGGCAAATCTGGTGAAGGGTAGAAAGTTAAATGATAGTTGTCTATCACAGGCCAAACAAACACTGAGGTAATGGATCAACAAGCAGACAGAAATCCCAACCTCTAGCACTGCACAAGGGAAAAGCTGTTAAATTAGAGGGGCTGCCTAGTGAGCTTACCCTACACACATCATTGTGAAGGATGATGCTAAGAGGCTGGGCTGCTTCTGGGGAAGACACTCAACCTTCCCATTCTGCCTGCAGCTCATTGCATCACAGTAGTCAACATTGAGCCACTTGAAATTCAGACTGTGTTTGGATACAGTTTTCTAGGACTCTGGAAAGGATTCACAATTGGACAAGAAGGGTGTTTAAAAGGGCTCTTTGTTTCTTCTTGACTGTGGTACCTTAGATCAGATGCTTTCAAGTCCATTTCCTTATTAAAAAGGACCAGCTACATCACTTTTTCCGCTGCAGAAAAAGGGCATGAAACACAAGAGGTAAGCTGGCCTAGAGACAGTCAACATCATAAAACTAGACTTGCAAAAGTTTTTATTCTCACCTCTTGGAAGTTTACTGAGGTCCTTAAAGGTATGGAGCAGTTCCTCAGAAAATACCAGTTAACTAACAGCTACCAACATCATAGTTCAGAAGTTATAGTATTTCCCTTCATTTCGTTAGCTGGGTACAGGAAATAATGTCTTTCTGAAGTTAAGAAAGACATAGAAGTGAAGATTTCTGGTTTTTTTCCAGAAAAACTTTAGGCTTGTGTTTTAAAGGTCTCTGTCTGTAGATGGAATACCACACATGAAGCTGCTTAATTTAATACCTCCTTTAAAACAAATCTTCAGCTGATGACATTTTAATTTGCACCAAATATTTTTGTGTCTGCCTCTATTCTGCTCATCCTAGACAGAACTTTGTTGAAGCAAATTGTCCTTTTAGCCAGCTCTGCAGCCAAGGTTCTCTTTAAAGCAGTGAAAATGGAAAAAACATGTGGCCTGTAAAGAAACACAACAGGAACTGACTACACATCTAAGCTACTGCTTGAGAATTGGCTTTTCCATGGAAGTGTTTCCAATAACAAATTTCAGCAAATTTCCATTTTGCTATTTAAAGGGCCTGGCACTGTGGTTTCAGCAGATGTGCCATAACACCAACTGTTCACATCACATGAAAACCAAATCTTTTCAGAAAAGCAAACTTCACTCTGCTTCACTGAGAAAACTGGTGCCTACTAGGAGCTAAAAAAAGTAGTATTTTCCCCACAGGATGGTTAGGTCTTAAAAGGTCTGAAGCATATCAGCCACTCTTGGATCTCAAAGACAGTATAGCCACGACAGAGCATGTTCTGTGGTTATAGAACACAATGAACTCTCCACTTTCCATGTTTTACACTCCCTACCCTCCCATTATCTAATTTCAGCTGTTTAATGTCCTATTTATAGACTGCAGGCTCTTTTCTGGTTACTGTATTGTCATCAGAAACAATTGCTTTTGCTTGCACTACTTCCTTACCTCAGATTTTTACTGCCCTCACAGGCTCTAGAAAAAACAAAACAGACCACCAAAGAACAACCCAATCTTGCAAGAGATAACCCAGAGTTTCACAGTGTGGTGAGGAGTTAGCAACACTGCTGTCATAAGCTCCTTGCAAGATCAGAGGTCTAAGCAGAGGCAAAGACAATATTAAACATTACACTCAGATTAAAAGCATGAGGGGATTCATCTTAACACGGGTCACATGTAACAGTTTAATGGAAAATAAGAACTTGAACTATACAAGTGTCTAAAAAAACAAAACAATTATAAAAAAATGAAAAATAAAAGCCCTTCACTGAGTCATAATGGCAGCTAGAGTAGTTAATTCTCTTTGTTCTGCCTTTCTTCTTTGTCCTGCAAGGCTACTTTCATCCCCTTGCTCCTACACAGGTTTGGTTCCAAGGAGCTGCATGGACAAGGACCCCTTATTACTACTTTTCTCAATGATAGGTCTCAAATTACAAAAAAAACTGAAAACAAAAGTAAATCCCCCTGCATCTCCCTGCAGTTGGAAGCACTAGTTTAAGGGAGCAGAAAGGTCCAGAATAGTCAGTAGTGGACAGTTTCCTATTCATGCTGCCCTATGACTACAACAGCATATCAAGTGGACCCTCATGTTTGGGTAAACATGAGTTTTGCTAAAGATCAATGATAATTTCTGACAGTCATTAATTATATAAAGGACAGGGTGTTGTGTGTCTCATCCACCAACTTCTCTGGTTCTGACAGACTTTGATATTACAATTACCTTTATTCATCTCTGCAAATAGACCACTCTTCATTCGGAGGCTACAGATTTTTGCTCAATGTCTTCGTACACTTGAGTTTCAAGAAATGGATCTGTATTGTGCTTAATCTAACAAAATTTCTTTGTCTTGCAATTTACTGAACCAAGATTTAGCACTTGGTCTAACACCCTCAGTGTCACTGTGACAGCCAATGCTGTTATCATAAAAGACCAAGTCTAGGCCTAAGCCCCCAGTGTTCAGTAAACGACAAGTGCAAATAAAAAAAGTGTTGTTATTCCTTCTCCTGAGCCTCTACCAGCAAGCAGCCTTCCAATCTGTTACAAGCATGCCAGCATAAATGCTTGTTGAAGTGCTGTACACAATGGTGACTGCATCTTCTCCACTGCAGAGCACAGAATTCCATCTGCAGAGCCAGGTGACCCAATGGAGGGAGCCTGGGAGAGAGCCTGGCAGCCAGACACGTGAGTGAGTCTCTGCACCTCTTGGTTCACTTGTTAGAAGGCCACAAGATCCAGTGTGAAGCACAGCAGAGCAGTGCTAAATAGAAACTACTGCAGAGGTTATCAGAGCATGACAGGATCAGACCTGTTACAACTCACAGCCAATCATAATTGCTGTGATCACAATAACACACCTTCCTCAAGTTCTTTGCAGCAAGAAAATGGTAACCCCTCGCCATGGGGACCTCTGTCTATCATTCCATGTATCATTCTTGATTTGTTCAAGCTGACTGTCAAAGATTTGTGCAGTATCCAAGATGACTCATTAATTGCTTTCCAAAGGTTTCCATCATTAGTCGTCTGAGAAAAAGAATGTGTGAACAATCTTCATCTAAATGAGCTGAACTAAAAAGCAATGTAGTTATTAGTAAAAGCAGCAAAGTGTCACGATAAGACACTTATCTCATTTAGAACATGAGATTATATCAACCACCATACCATTTGCACCTAAAAACCAGCTATGTAATGCAGCTCAAGTCAGCATACACATTAATCTAAATGTGGCTAATCACGTTAGTCTGTCCACACAAAATGAAATTACCTGTGACTAATACTAACACAGATGAAACTGAGGAAAATTATTGGTAGTGCAATATGAGCATCTCTTTGGGCTGCACTCAGTTTCTCACTGGTCTGGAAGTGAGGACAGTAAGAAAAATAGGACCCTTATGCTCAACAAGGCTGAAAGCTCAGCAAGAACACACAGTAAGAAATTATTTTGCCAAAAGACAAATCGTTCAACATTTTTCAAATATTGTTTTGCCCCCTGAAGGACAGTTATTTGGTTTGATCCATATCCATGATCTCCAGGGAACTACACACAAACAAAGGTGCAGATAAAGACAGAGAGAACAGTAATGAAGTCAGATGTCCTGTGGTACTGATGATGTGCTTTCAGATCACCAAGTAACTAGTTCTAGCAGCATTTTACTTAGTAGAGATAGACACAGTTGAGAAGTAGAAAACTGGAGATGTCTGTGAGGAGGCAAAAAAACAGCTATAAGAATTTATCTCATCTGAGGATGTGGCTGAACACACAACCATGTCCTCATTAAAGACTTTCAGGTAAGGGCTAACAGGTGTGTTTCCTAGAGGTATTTCAGGTAGAGGAACAGATACCAGTGGTTACAAAGAACACACATGTGGGAAATTGCTGTGTAAGGAAGGAGTATCCCCAGCTAGTCATGCATTGTGGTGCTGGGGATATTAGTGACTACCTTAGGATGTGTGATTAAAATATTGTGCTTTTTCTACTTGTAGGTATTAAGAAAGAAAGAAGGTTCCCAGCCTCCTCATTTTTACACACAGAGAGTACAATTTGATGCCACATATATTAACCACATAAAGTAGCCTTAAGAAGCAACTACAGATGCCATGACCAATGCATGTTTTGCCAGAGACAAGGTCCAGTCCAGCAGGCTTTTCTGAGGCTGAACTCTACCACACAAATGCTGTACCAAACTGTCTAGAAAATAATGACCTCAGACCTCTTCAAGCTGCACAGGCATTCATGTAGAGATAAGGAGAGATGACCAGGATGGCTTGAAATTTACATCAACATCAAAATTAGTTCAAGCAGGAACCAGAAATCAGAACAGACTGCAGCCATGTAAGACCTCTTCTTTCTAAGGCCAGGAAAAGAAAGAAGTGTCCTAGAGCATCTGAGCTGGATAAACCATTTTCCAGTATTCTTTTGAGTAAAACACAGTGAAATGGACTGCCTCTACAGAAACTGAGCTGTAGATTGAGTACTAGCCAATAGTATATGTTTATAAGCAACAGCCTCATTCAGCCAAAGAATTATTTTTGGATATTTTTGTTGTTTAAGCGAGGAAGAGAGAAGCTACTGGCAGCCTGCCATTGTAATGTGATATCTTGGCAGGAAAACACTTTGTGTTATATCACAACCATATGGTGGTGGGAAAGATTTTTTTTTTCTATTAAGTTTCTGTAATAATCTGTTCCTATTTTTAATGCAGCCTTTCAGCATAAGACGAGCATGTTTGCTTCTCAGTTCTGTCACTGGAGTTGTTAATGTACGACTACACTTTTATACCTAATAATGGCAAATATTAAAACATCACATTTTCAGAGGTACAATTAGCTCTGCTGTTGTGAAAAGGTAAATGAGCCCACTGATGGAATGGAGCTTCTGTGAAGAGATAACCCTGGTTTCCCATAGGATGGCACTCCTTTTTTTTCTTTTTTTTTTAACTGTAACGGATGAGAATACTCAAGTAGATATGATTAAATGAAGTCTGGCTTTCTTTGGTGACAGAGGAAACAGGAAGTTGTGTGGGAAGTTGTCACTTGCGTTTCTGTCTTCAGCAGCTCAGCTCCATTTTAGGAACAGCAACAATAAATAGATTTTCTCAGGTATCTTCCTATTGCCAGTAGAAAGTCAGAGCAAGTGGATGCTATATGCAACTGAATCTTTCATATGTTCTTAGGCCAGATTCCTGTTCTGGCCCAGCTGACTTTCTCCCTCAACATGTCTAGAAATCAGCAATTAGAAACATTAGTGAATTAATTTTTTTTAGATTTGTATGTCTGCACTTTGACTTTCCTGTTGAGATAAGTCTTTTATCAGTATGAGAGCACAAACAAGCTATCGGCATATGAATACTCCCCAGAATCCAGTAGCAAACAGGGTTTTTACTATTCTCCTCATGTTTCAAACTTTTGCAGTCTTCTATCTTTGCAACACAAAAATAAATAAAACTACACAGAAGTTCTTTTCCATTACCAGTAATCCAAACACCACCACAATCACTTTTGCAATCACCTTTTTTGCCAAGGAAGCTGAAATACAAGATAAGACACAGAGGTACTTATCTAACAAAGCTTTTTCCAGCACAGCAAATAAATTTCCATTAAGGGTTCCTGAGGCAGATGCCTGCAGGATCCTAGTTCAGACCACAGGAAACCCCTGCAGCTTGCTCTTGCCCAGACAACTCAGCTTTTACTCCCAGGAATGCAGAAATCAGTGAATGGGTAGCTGGATTATGCCTCATCATGGAAGTTCTTTGGCCCTGTATGGCATATGAATGTTATAAAAAATGTTTACAGCAAAATATCCTCAAGAATTATTTACATTGCTGCTAGCTCTTTTGAGACACTTCAACTAACCCTGTCTTTTGAGGTTTTCTTTGTTAAAAATGTCCATGCCCCTCGACAAAGCCCTTCACACTTTAGCCAGAGAAACCACATTTTGCTAATATGATGAATTTTTGACTGACAGCATAGTTTTCAGCCTTTAAAAATATCCATATGCAGTAGTCAAAACATAGCGTGCTTGCAGCCCCTTGGAATCTTAATTCCAAGTCTGTCTAACTTCCTGTCAAAACTTACAGGGTAAGCAGTAATCAGAAAGATCTACTGTGAGAAAGAGCCAGTTTTGCAGGATCCAGTGAGACAAAAGCAAAGGAGGTTATCTTCTGATTTTCTGCAGCAGAACTGCAAAACAAACAGTTCAGCCTCAAAGCAATGAATCTGAAATTGGTCATGGTGTAGCTCAATGGAGAACAGATACACTCAGAAAAGTAAATGAGAGATGAAAGAAAGATTTGACCGTAATTTACATTTGTTAGTATGGAAATTATGAAAATAAGTAAATGCTTTTAAAAAGACATTAATGGAATTCATCCAGATTTACAGTTGGGTTTTGATTCTGTAATTTTTTCTTATAAATAATCCAACAGAGCTCAAGCTGCCTAAGAAGGCACCATCATTACAGTAACACTGATGTGTGCTGTTCTTGGTCAGGAATAGCCACTCTGACAGAGGATGGGGCTGCAGCAGAGAGTGACCTAAGGCTTCCTCTGCCTTAACTACCCAGCACACCTTCAAGCCAGGATCCCTTGCTTAAAGCTTCTTTATTCTTTATTCTTTATTCTGTATTCTTTATTCTTTACTCTTTATTCTTTACTCTTCATTCTTTATTCTTTATTCATTCTGCAGAGCTTATTGCCAGCTCTTTCCAAACCTTAGCCTGCAAGTCAGCCATAAATAACATGGAGAGTTTGCAACTGTTCCTGTTGAGATCAGTGGTGAAATTTGCTTAAACTTTGCTGCCTCTGGGTGTGTAATGTGGGATGTGGGTGCACTCCAGAATGGCCACAGCAATAGAGCAGCTCGTGACTCCCACTGGCTCCTCTGGAGAGAGAAACTGGCATCTCTAGTCCAGGTTGCAGGTACAAAGGGAAATGCAAGCCCACTTCATTCCAGAAGTAACCAAATCAAGACATGGTCACTCAAAATGTCCCTGGGCACACAGGGACAAGGGAAGAGGGCAGGCCTGGGGACAGCATGATAGCATGGCAGCACACTTGTCTGCACAAGAGACAAGACAGATTTGTTCAAAACCAACTTGTACTATGCCTAAGAGCAACTAATTCTCTCCTTGTGTTCATTACATTCTCTCTCCTCTTTACGTGAAAATGATCATTCTGACCTGCAGAAAAATGTTTAATTATTACTCAGTTTCATGGTCACAGCATCAAGTTTTTTCAAAGATGCTTTACAAACTGAGAACAAAAAAAAAAGGAAAAAGAAAAAGAAAAAGCCCTGTTACCTAAGAGCCTATTGAAATTCTTCAAGTCTCTGGGCATGCATTATGTATTCACCAAGTTTGCTGCTGGTGATGTAAGTTAGAAATTCTCCTGCTGGTTTTGATTACAGCTGCAGAGTCACAGATTTGAACACTAGTAGACAATCATTCTTCTGAGCCTGCACATAAATATAAAATGTTTCCTTTTTCCTTATCTCATAAACCTTCCACTATGATTACTTCAAAATGAATTCCTGTTTTCCTCAGATTTTCTCCACTTACCGTGTTACAATTAACAAAATGTATTCCATCCAACAAAGCTATGTTATTTGCATATTCAAAGGTCACCACACAGGTTAAAGTTATTTAACTATGAAAGAGATGATAATTTCACAATCTCTTTTAATGCAGATAAAATACAAAATTACCTCTGGGTTTTTAATTTGCACATTTACAGACACATGATAAAGAGTTTTATGATAATGGTATAAGCAGCATAACGAACTTTCAATTAGGCTGTGACAGCTCTTCCCTCTAGTCCTTGCATTGTTGTTTTATTATTTGAAACACTGTCATCTCTTTAAGGGAGCAACAAAGAATATTACTGACTGCACCCATACTTTGGAACCAAAGTGGCAGCTTCTCCCAGGAGTGCTGCTGTAGTATCTGCTCACGTGTGCACTACAGGACATGGAACTGCTCTTTGCCAAGCAGGGTGGGAAAGAGATGGGATCAGATAAATTAGATCAACAGACCATCAGGTTGTGTGGGTATTCCAACTACTGAACAGTCCAGATCATCAGGGAAGAGCAGTGATAAATTGCAAAGAAAAGTCCTGTTTATTGCTGTATACCCTTGTGGGGGTTTTTAACTTAATTTCATGTTGAATTTGTACAAACACAATAAAAATCCTGGACATTAGATTTAAATTAGTCCTGGGAAAAGCAATGCTGACTGAATTTCCTATGAAATGGTAACAAAGTGAAATTCTGCCCCCCATCTGAAAAATTCTTGGCCTGTCTTACAGAAAATTAGATTCCTCAGCACAACCCTTCATCCACCTCAGGTAAACCAGTGCAGCTGAGCCAAATCCATTGCAAAGTTAAGGAAAGGCATTTTAGTCATTGCTCTAACTTAACTCAGAAGGAAAAGAAGAGATGTGACTCAGAGTGTCTTACTGACACAGAAGGTTCACAGAGCCCAGCTCATGGGTTACTCTTTGCTCAAGCCACTGCATCACCCAACAGCTGGTCTTGATCAGGTACTATCTGAACACCAAACTGCACACATTTTCTAGCAGAGAAAGTAAGTATTTTATCCTTTTAATGCACTGAAGTACTTTTCTCTCTATATCTTACAAGTACCTCTCAATTTCAGCTACTTTCACATTTATTTTATCTGCTTTCAGGTCATTTGATGAGTTTTAGGAAGATACTGGAACACTTTACAAATTTATTTTTTCTCTTTTAATAGAACCACTCTTTTTTTTTTTTTTATCATACCTTCACTTGAACATTTTTACCAACACAATAGAAGACAAAAGAGCCCTGTATTTAAGTGCTCTGCTTGTGCTACAGAACTATGCTCTCACCTTTCTTAACCTGACTGCATATCAGTGCTGCAGAAGTGGATGCAGGAGGATACAAAGCATTAGCTTAGGACAGGCTCATTAGACTCTGAGGACTTAGGATGTTTGCCTGGATAGTGAGGAAATTCAAAATCCAGCAAAAGTGAAGTGTTTCTGTGGAAAATGAACTCTTTTTTTCTCTTTTTTTCTCTTTTTCTCTCTTTTTCTCTTGCTACACCTGCAGGAATTCATAATTGAATCTAATATTTTTCCTACTGGACAGGCAGTTCTGTGCCATTTTGGCCATGAAACAATGAGGGGAGCCTTAGAAATCTCATTCTCAGTAAGATCTGTGATCTATATTCTAACAGAGAATCCCTGTTTAGGAAAAATTATAGACTTTACTGTAGGATAGGACTTCTGACTTGGTCATACAGAATAAGATGACTCCAGTCTCATCTTAAGGCAGATTTTGTGATATTCGAGTGCATGGAAAATTATAACAATGTACAGCAAAGAAATCCTCCCATGTTGCTTGTAGCAGATGTGGCTATGTTGACACACAGTCTCAGGGTTTGTTTTCTTAACATTTTGCTTATATTTTGCCAATATTTTATTTTAAAAGTGAAAATATTACTTAAATGATTTCCACAGTTTTCATTGCTTGTTGCTCTAAAAAGAGACTCATCAGATGGTTTGTGTTAAAGGATTTTCATAGCCCTTTCTTGGCCTAAAATGAAAATTCACGTCAGGAAATCAGAGTAGAGAGATATTTCTGCTAGAGCTGGAAGTGATGAGGTTTCTAGGTCTAACCCATTTGAGAAAAGTCCAGGTGCAGCAAACAGCACCATGAGATTAAGACTGGACAGGTGCTACCACAAAAACGAAGGCTAGAGCACACCTCACGATGATTGAGGGCATTTTATGTTTTGATTCAGTAAGTTATTAATATGACTCATCCGTATGTTACCAACTATCACACCCAGCAAGTGAAAATTGAAACATATGCCTGTGAGATATAAAAGGGAGCTTTTACAAGAGGCCTTGGCAGAATGGGTGTGAGGGAGGGGTAAGAACAGGGGGAGAAGAATAGAGCTTTTCTTGTTGTTTGCTACATTAGGTAAAATGAATGCACTGAAATTTTCCAGTAAAGGAAAATAGGCAACACCCAGATTTTTTTTTCCCTGTTAGCCTTCCTTCTAACCCCTAAAAAAGAACGAGATGAGGACAGAAGGGCAGTCTATGGAGACATCATAGCACCGTGCAGAAAATGAGATGAGGTGTTTCTGCTTCCTCCTGTTTCTCATTCCTTCAGCCTTTCCCTAATCCCAGGGCTCATGCAAGGGCAGAGGAGGCTTTTTGAGTTTGTCCCTATGCTTAGACCAACACCTATTATAGTTTCTTAACCATTTCCCATGGGAAGATTTCACCAGGCTAGCAGGAAATTATACAGGGAAATGAAAGTTTTCTTATGCTTCTCCTGCAGTTATTTTCGGGATGAACACCACTAGATGGCACTGGGAGCTGTAACCACCCTGCACGAACCTCACCTGGAAGGGCGGGTGGCAGAAGCACAGCAAGGGTTGCTGCTGCTGCTGAATATCCCGCCCTGCTTTGGACATTGCATTTGCATGACAGCGATAGCTCTTCATATCAGAATAAAACCGAACCATCAATATTTGACTGCCCTTTAAACCAGACTCGAAATCCTATCAGCTCTCTGGCGTAATGGCTACACATGCTATTAAAGTGATGATAAAACAATCGGGGACTAATGTTGCTATTCACATTATCAGCCACATCGTTTTCAGTTCTTTCAGATCTGGGCATGGGGAGGAACACTGAGTTTGTAACATATCCTAACCTCATTAACAGGGCTGACAAAACCACAGAGCAACTGTATTTTGCATTAGTTTGTATAGCTTCTAGAAGACAAAAAACTCTCCTATGAAACTACATGAAAATACATTTGAACAAGGGTCTCCCATTCACATATACATACATATATGTATCTATATATACATATATGTACTGCTTATATATATGTAATTAATATAATTGAGGGAGCATACATAACAAGTTTGTGATCCTGGTTGTCAGTCCATGGTATTTTTACATCCAGTCATGTAAAATTTGAGATACCATACATCACGTATCTAAAAGAAAATCCTGCCAACACACACAAAATAATGCATTTATCATCCTAAATCCAATATATAAAACATATGCTACTTGTACAGCATATGTTAGAGATCTTCCCCTCCCCTTCTCTCTGTGTTTATGCAAAACTGGCACAATTGCTGTCTCTAAGCAGAAAATCTTCACATGAACATGCAATTCTGCAGCCAGTTCCACACAAGTGAAGATCCATTAATGCCAACTGGACTCATCCACTCCCAGAATCAGGACACAGCTCTGAGAGTGGTGGCTTTAATGCTGTACAGTATCTTGAGTTAGCCAAGCTGGGACTCCAAGGATCCTCTCCTAGCCTAACCTCTCTGCCTTTAATGTGCTGGGAGTGCTGTGCAGAACCTGCAAGCAAAGGAACCAAGCAGTGGGTTTGGCAGAGATAGGCAAAAACATCCAAGCTCAAAAAGGAGAAAAAAATATTTGATCCTCATGGCTCTGCTACCCCATTAAAGAACCAGTCTCTGTGTGAAAGGAATACTAATTTACAGGCTAAAAAGAGCTCAGGTACTTCTGCACCTCAGTGTTTGCTGCCTGTTCAAAGTTCAGATGACTTGCTTAGTGCCCATGGGCCAATGCACTGTCTAGAGAAATCTTTTTACTAAGAATTTGTGATACACTTATCTTCTCTCACTGTCCCAGAGCCAACAGGACAAAGTGCCCTCTGTACCCATGAAGATTACTCTAAAGAAAACTGGGTTTCATGTCTCAGAAACTCCTTTCTGCCTAACTTCAATTCCATTAATACACACTGTGCTCAGGTTCCTTCCTCCAGCTGTTTCCTGATGGAAGATTAGGGATTAGCACTTTGAGCATTGTTATTTCTCCATCTTGAATCAGTTCAGCAGGGCAGTCACTGAAAAATTTCACATGTAGGTCACAAAGAGGGAAGGAGATTGTGAGAAGGGTTTTCTGGGGGCTAGGGGAAATCTGATGTGGAAGTTTGACCTCTATAATTACAATTCTTTAAGCAGAAATGTTTCTTAGGTGTGAAGCCAAATTATTCAGTTCAGTCTCATCACACACTGAAAATCCCAGGAGGTAATTTTTTAATCATTCCATGATACTCAGAAGCAAAGTAAGACACCCAAAAGTTAAGAAACCAGATGTATTTTAAGAGACTGTGAAAAGTTCCTTTGGAATTTAATCAAGACTCAGAGTAATGAAAAGAAGTAGTTTCCCATATGCTGCTATTCAGAATTCTCTGAAGCATCAGGCAAGACGTTACACCCATGTCACAGGTCTAATCATTTGCAACTGCAAGTAATTCCTGAGCAATGTAGTTGGGAAATGCTGACAATGTCTCTGAGAGGAGACTGATGCAAAGCAGTTGTTCTAGAGGTTACCAGAGATCTACAAAGCAACACATAAGAAGCCACTCCACAGAGAAATAAAGGTATTTTGTCCACAGAGAATGGCTGGTAGGCTGGTGGACACAGATCCTTGACAAGCTACACAGAGAAGTGAAAAACTTTTGGAAGAATTTTCTTTTCTGACCACTAAAGGATTTTGCTTTTATATCTGACTTTTCACACCAGCTTTGAGAGGAAAAGACAGAACCATCCACTGAGCATTGCCAGTATTCCCAAGATTTAATGATCCCAAAATTGAACTTTTTGCAAATTAACTTTCTACAGAGAAGGAAAAGAATAATCCAGCTCCACATTTCCACTGCAGCAGCCTAACTCTACCACAGCAGTACTCAGAATAATTTACCAGCTATGATCAGAGGGAAAATTCTGTTGCTCCTGTGAAGCATAACTCTCTCTAATACTGACCTGAATCAATTTTCGTTTGCAATATTCATCTTCTGTTTTTAATTATTAGGAATATTAAACCTCAAGTTTTAGTAGATGCATTAGTGCCACTCTGGGTGCAGTTGATACAGACATAAATCTACCACTGCTGTACAATGAACTAGTTTTTTTGCCACTCCAAAGATCCATCATGAACCAAAACAAAATCAATATACACATTCTAGCTGCTATCTATAAATCTGGCCAGTAAAAGTACTTGGACAGCTCTTCCATAGGTCCTGGCTGACTTCCCACCAATGACCTGGTTAAGCCACTGCTCATTCAGAATTCCCCAAACCCAGAGTGCAGCAAACCAGAACCCAGATAATGTCTTTACCCAGGGGTGTTTGGCTAAATTTCTAGTTGCTAAATAGGCAGTGAGATGTAGGTCATCCAGCTGTGAATTGCAGCAAATACAGATCCAAACCTCCTTAACAGAATGGCTGGGTTCACAGTTTGCAGGACTTAGAATAAATTTGGAAACCTTTGAGCCTGCTGCCTTAATGACAGTTCTTTCAGATTGTGAAATCTTTATGTAATTCCCTTTTAAAAAGTAGACTTTGCTCTGGCTTGTCACCAGTTGCAGTCTCATGGATATTTGCAGCATCATGGCAGAAGGGTGTACACAATCAATGTTTTTCTTACACAGACAGCTAATCCACAAGGCATAGTAGATAGATGATTGTCTCCTCAGTTGTTCTGAGGTTTATGCTCATTATTTACAAGAAACGTGAACTGAAAAATAATTTTCTTTTTTCTTTGGAGGTGGTTCCTAGCCCAGAGACATCCAAAACCATGCTGCAAAGATAAGAGCTTGTTGAATTTTTGCTTTGTCAAGTAGTAACATCTGTTTCCAATTCTATTTGCTAGAACGGAGAACATTCACAGAATTTTATCCTAAATTAACTCCAAAGTTCCCTAGCACTGGAGGAAGCACAAAATTCCTCCATATCCATCTTGCCTATGCACTTTGAATTTTTAAGAATGGAGAGAATTCTTGTAAAACAGCTACATTATTGGAAAATTGAGTGTCTGAAAAGGTGAACACCTTGTCCATGGAGACCAGTCTCAAGATAGACCAATGATTACTGAGTTGCTGAAGACAAACACATCTGATTTAAGTCTCAGAATTTTCCCCATATGTTATTGCATTTCCAGCCTTTTCTTTTTGTACCTTTATAAACTGATTTCTCTCAAAGATGTGTATACTAGAAATGGATCCCTCATTTTTAATGCTCAAAGACTTGAGAGTTTATCAAGAGCAGAAATCTTCTTCAGAGAAAAAACTTCCCATTTTCAGAGGAGGAGGACTTCTGCCATTTTTAACATGCTTAAGTTACAGAAGTCACGCAGCCTCTGGCTTTTTGCTACCAGTAAGAACAACTAGAAAAAAATAACTACGTGTCTGAAAGCCCAGTTTCAGTTCCCAACAAATATAGTCGCTCCAATTAACATTAGTACCATCCATGGCTACACAGAAGAGAACAAAAATTTTGTAGCTCCCTAAAGAGATGGAAAACACTGCACAAATATTGATTTCCTTCTTCTTCCCTATTCCTTAGGTCATTAAATATTAACACTGCCAATACAGTAATAGTCTACACTTTCACATCAAGCAGTAACTTAAATAATTAATTTGAGAGAATAGAAGGGATGAAGTCTAGCTAGAACTTAATCTGACTACTGCCGTAAAAGACAACAAAAACATTTCTATGAATACAGTAGCAAAAAAAGGAGGGCTGAGAATCTCCTTTCTTAATTGGATGTGGGGGAGAAACATCAGCAAAGGATGAGGAAAAGGCTAGAATTATTTTCTAAGGCTTTCCTCAATTCTGATTGATCACATATAGATAGGAGAAGCCAATGGAGACAGCAAGCCACTCACTGGACTTGTAGGAGCACTCCAAATTGGTTTTAAAATGTTTAGCTAAGGAGACATCTCTCTCAGCCTCTGCATCCAGACAGGAGTATCTCAAACAAGGCAAGAAGGCAAGAACAAAGCAGTGCTGAAGACTTGGTGACCATAGTATGTGTTATGGCAAAGTTATTTCAGACAAGTTCTAGTGTGACTTTGTGACCTAAGGGCTGCCAGCAGCCCCATCAACACTATCTTATCCCTGTTTCTGTCCTGCAGAATGAAATTTGCAGCTTCCTCCCACAAACTCTTTGCTTTCAGTGTCCTGAGTTTGACTTCATAATTACTTTGTGACACTAAACTTATTCCACAGCAACAAGATAGAGTTTTCTGTAGAGTTTCCCAAAGGAAAACTTGAGGGTGTGTTTGCCTACGGTTATATAAATAGTCTGACCTATTTCAAATACCATTTTTCAGTTCTTCCAGGCACAAGTACTCACACCTTCACTTGGGGAGTTTCATCTCCTCACAACATTCTCTCTGTGCTCTCAGGGTAATTTTTTTAAACACCAGCAACAGCTTCCCTAATAAAGCCATTATCCTCAATGTTGGAAATGGCAAAATAAATGAAATGTCACTGATTTGGCACAATAGGCTGTTCTGGCAAAGTTAACCTATTTTTCTTATTCTGGCATGTAAAACAGACTGAACCAAATGCAATCATCTGAGATTAAGTCAAAATGGAAACAATAATTTTTCTGCTGAAGCCTACTCAGGCACACAGAATTCCAATATGTAAGGGTTTACACACCTTTCAGCAAAATCAGAGCTGTAAATGTACATTCTATCACTTTAGAATAGCACTTGTGTTGGTGGCATTCCTCAAAAGATTACTGACTCTTAGATGAATTAAAAAGGAGAACAGGGATGTCCTCTCCTGACATGCATTTTCCTTGCTGCTAAATAAAGTTAAACTTAAGGTCTGGCCAAAATAATTAATTCTCCTTGAGGTTTTATTATAAAACCCCTGGCAATGATTCTTTATTACTTTTCCCAGTACAGGTAACAATGCCCAATTCACTACTCCTTATGCAGTAGTAATAAACCTCTTGGAAAAAGAATATTCTTTGAGAGTATTTGAAAGATGGCTAAATTTTATTTGAATGATAGCTTTATTTATTTCGTAGCACACATGCAAATTTCTTCAGACACCTCAGAATCCTCTTGTTCAGTGAAGCTTACTTCAGTAGCATGAAGAGTAAAAGACAGAAGGCTTGACTAGGATTACATCTCAGTCTTGTGTCTTCTTTTAGATGCCGTAACTAAGTAATTATTCAAGCATCTAATTATTGCATCAGCTTTTCAAGTGTAATTATTTTTTCATGCTGCAGAATGTTGACATTGTTTAAAGGAAGACATAACCCATAGATTAAGAATGTGCTTTTAAATGGAACAGTTTCCATTTAAGAACTACTCCAAAATAACCACTGAATGCTCTCAAAAGAACAGAAGGAAGCAAGAAAATATTCTAAGTTTATGGAGAGTGTGGCATCACATTTTAGGCTAAATATACAGGGGTTGTTCACTTGCAAGCAGTAAAGTCACAGCCACTAAACATGTTGCTATGTGTCAAGAGAGCTGCTGAAGCTGGCCTGATACCTCCTAGTCTGGAGCAATTGTCCAGGCAAACACGCCAGCTCAGCTTAAATTTTCCTTGCAGCCCCACATTCCAACTCCATTAATTTACTCTGCAAAGGAGGATGAATAAATCTAAACAAAGTTTGGTGCTATTTTTACTGGGTAGTTTCTGACATCTAAATGAGACTGAGAATGCTCTATTTATGTTAAGAGTACAGTGAACTGAAATACGAGCAGCCCTTAGCTGCCCTGATAGATCATCTGGAGAGCTGACATGCTTCACATGAGCCGGTGATTTATTCCCCTAAGTAAACAAGGCACATTAGAGCAGGACACAGTAACAATGAGCACTTGAAAACACAAGACCTCTGGATCTAGCCCAGGGGCCAGGAAAGGTTTTCATTTAGCAATGCTCTCATGCACGAAAGTTAAGAATACACACAGGAAGTAATTACAAAAGTCTTGACGACTGAGGGGGAAAAACCTTTTTTGGAGGGGTAATTCCATCCATACTGGAGAATTTATAAACTTTTGCTAATAACGAGAACCACAGTGCCCTCCAACTGTGAAAAAGCACCAAAGCTGCTGGTGGAAAGGAACATCACACCTTTGATGTCTGATTAGAGATGTGCTGTGCAAAACAAATGTTTTTGCAGTAATATATTCTCATTCCCAGTCTTTTTGAGCCTGTTAAATCTCTTTCCTCTGCTTGTACAGATCTGACCTCTCCATAGAGATATTCCTTCCCCTGGAAAGTAATCATTTTGTTTGCAGGGGAGGCAGAGAGAATATAAAGCCGAACACAAAGTGATAATTTCTTTGCACAGAAAGTGACAATTTCTTACAGCCACTCAAAATAAATATTTAAAAAAAGACTGAACACCCATAGGGTTTTCTGAAACCAGAAATAGTCAGGAAGAAGGGAGTGAATTTCAAGGTGAAACATCTATGCTCTGCTCTTTATTTATTGGTGTTTGCATATCTGCCATTTGTCTGTGTTTTTTCCCAAAAGGCATGGCTTTTCATATAGGTTCCTACACTTGTGCTAAAAAATAATAGTACATGACAGGCAGAAGAATGGAATCCCAGCTCTGCTGTGTGCAACACTGCATGCAATACTAATATATCAATATAGCAGACAGCTAGGGTTATGTTGTCCATATAGGTTTTAATATGCTTTTCTGTATGTAAAATTTTTTTTGCTTTTTACATTCAAAGCACTATACTTTCTACAAATATATTTTCTCCATAGTCATAGTGAAGATTCCTCAGCAGTAAAACAGTAAGAGATTTTAGGAAAAATCTCATTACCTTAGAAAGTAATTTTTTCCCAATTACTTTGGATAATTAAATACAGCTATCAGCCAAGGACATTCTTCAAAACATCAGTGCATTATTTTAGACATGCACTTACCACTGCATTACAATCTGCTCTGCATTAGCATTGAAGTAGAAAGGATTCCTAGAATCCGACGTTTAACATGGAATCTTACGCTACAATTAAATTATTATTCTTTTTCCAATAAGGGCAGAAAAATATAAACTTCTTTTAACCTGGGAAGGGACATTAGTGTTTCACTGACCAAAGTCTGAATACCTCTCCAGCCAGGCATCCTATTTAGGGATGTTTGCTCATTAGCTCAGACACACAGGCTGCATTCCCTGGTGTCATGTGCCCAATTCCAGAAGCCATTAGAAAGTCAGGAGGTAAAAGGCGCGTGACTGTGAGTGCATAACCCCCGCCCAGGCTGGTAGGACACCTTCATGTCTGCTCTTCAGAACATCCCTGAGCAGGCTCTTCCACCTCTGCCCATGAGCCTGGGAGCAGCATTGTCCTGGTCAGCTAGGAGTTTTGCCAGACAAGGCAAAGAGAAGGACCACGAGCTATGAGCACTGAGCCAGCTTTCCTTGCAGCTCTTTGGGACACACAGCTTTGTCCAGCTCTGCCAGGCGTTTCCAGCAATACGTGAATAGAGGATGTGCTGCTGGTGCATCCCCAGAGCAGCCACTGTAACAGGAGCTAACACATAACTGTGGACAGGCACAGGGTTCAAGGCCATGATCTGTTCAAGAAAAGTCATTTCAAACACTTCAGCCAACAAGGGCTTGTTTTTTCCATCTTTCTTCCTGCAGCAGGACCAAGGCAACAATGCAGCATAGCTCCCCTCATACTCTGTCACATATTTCACCCAGCAACCTTTGGGCATTCATTTTGCTACAAGTAATAATGTGCAAAGAGTCATACGGACTATAAAAAACAACAAGGAAAGTGTTATATGTGGTGGAACACAGGGGTTTGCATGGAATAACAGTATTTTCATTCTTATATATCTAAATGTTCTCAAAAATGTGCTGCCTTATCTTTTCTCAAAGAGATCACAAATATTTTGCACTGTCCAAGTGTACCTCTTACTAGTTAACTTGCATTCCAAGATCAGGAAGTTCTTTATCTAAAGTGAAATTTTGTAACTGAAAAGCACAGGAAAAGTTATGTAAAGCTATCTTAGTGTTCAAGCAGTGAGTGTTCATGTTTCTCAGATAAGTTATCCTTTATTAACTTGAAAACTTTGTTCTCCCAGCATTTTAAATAATGTTTAACTACTTAAATCCCAGACCAGTGCTCTCAGCAGCCATAATGGAAAAAAACCCCAAACCCACCAAACCCAAAAACCAAACACCACCCAACCAAAGAAAGCTAATCTACTGAGGGTTTATTGTAGTTCATTTGTGTTGTAAATGTTTCTGAAACTTTCCCAACCCTGGAGAGAATTTAGTAAACAGGTAAAGGAAGACATTTCATGGGTAATATTTCAGTTAATATTATCAATGTGATGGCACTGACTACGTCAATATTTGGTTTGTTTGAAAATATTGCAGCTATTTACATTTCTGCTAGATATGCCACATGGAATCTTTAGAAATGTGCTTGATTTTCTCCTTTATTTTTAACAAATGGGACAGAAATTGAGGGGAGAAGTTCTGTGTTTACAAATCCATTTTCATTGTAAGTTGAAAGGCTGGTGATGAATCATAAACAGCTCTAATAAAGTTCTCCCAACTCAAGATCTAGCTACATTAAAAAAGACTACTTGTTTGACTCTCTCTGAATTACTGCTCTTAGAACAAGGCCACCTGGGGATAATGAACAGCTGATTTAATTTTTAATCAGCATTTAAAAGCCTTTTAAGTGGAGCTCATTTTCATTAGTTTAAATAAAGAACACCTCGAAAAGTGAAAGGTCATTAAACCTCTGGAAGTACATTCATGCCAAGACTTCAGCTAAACCTAGGTCCTTTTAACAGAGTGCCGAGGGATTTATTAAATATAATGTGAACAATTGCTCATTTCTGTAGTCAAACAGAGCCTCATGAAGGGATCTATTGTCTCATTAATGCCTTCCACAGGAAATTGCTCTATTTTGAACTTGTCTATTTTGAAAGCATCTATCTATACCCCAGTGCACAAGGTATGCAGAGCTTGGTTTCAGTGAGATCTAGGAAGACTCTGGACATCACAGGATTAGGTGTGATGAGCAAGCATGGCTGTAATAAGCCAGACTTCTTACCAGCTGCTTGGTAAGAAGGAATATTTTGCACCTTAATGCTTTGGTATGAGACTTGACAATTTTTAAATCTTCAGTCCAGATTTAGGCAAGGTTCAGCAGTTGTGAGATACTTGTACACCCTTGGTTGTGCATCTTTTTTACCCTGCCTGTTCAACCCAGCCTGCAAGGCTGGCCTTCCATAGTACAGCTGTTTTCCTTGCCTACAGAGCAGATTTCTATCATGAGTCTGACTTGAATACCCTTCAAGTTTTTAATAAAACATTGTCAAATGAATAAAAAATTATATAGAGAGATATAATGAAGTATTGGAAAGCCTGCTCAATAAATAGGGCTACCCTGAAAAGCACAATGTTCAATTTCACCATTTCATCCTCAGGTGTGTTCCATTCTCAGAGCAGTGAGGGGGTTAATTTTTTTTATTTTTATTATTTTTTTTAAATGAGCCTGTAAACATACAATAGAACATTACTTACCACTTCAAGCTAGGAACTTCAGCTCCTGCAATGCTCATTTTTCCACAAACAATCAGCAAAATGAATGAGATTGAAGACACATTTAGAACTGTTCTGGATATTAAACACCACAGCCAGAAAAAGCTACCAGATTCACACTAACTGCACAATACTGCTCCTTTTTGGGAAATCATGCTGAGCAGAAGAGCATACAGCCAGTAAAAAGTCACACTACTACATCTCTTACCAGCCCTAAGGTCTAGGTGAGGAATACTCAAAAATAGCCACAGGCCCTGGGAAAAAAAAACCCCAACTGAGAGGGAGAGAAAGAGACAGAGGGGTTGGGTTTTATAGAGACTTTTCTATATCCTCAAAAATGTGTACCAAGTCAGAATCAAAAAAATATTCCTAGCCCCCTTACTAAAGAAAGAAAGAAAAATAGTTTCAAATTCAAAAGCTCCCACTTCAGGGAAGATTTAAAATAGCACATCTACCTCCTGAAGGGGTTGGGATTAATCTGAATGTACTGGATTTTAGTGTCCCTGGCAATTTCTCAGCTAAAGTGTTGGTTCTTAGCTCGACAATTCTTCTTGTTGATGTGTAAAACGGCCTAGGAATCCCATAGGGAGATGACAAGCCTCCTTGAGGAAGGAAGTCTCACTTCAGAGTAAGCTCAGGGCTCTCAGTGTGCCTCAATGTTATGTTGCACTCATCCGTTATACCTTTGACTCCTTTCGAGTTCAACAGCCTTATGGTTTGTATCAAAAAGCTGAATTTGACCCCTTCCATTCAAAAGCTGTATCTAAATCAGCCCAAATTTCAGGTTTGGGATTGTGCATTGTGCACTACATGTATGCATGAAATAGAGCCTGGCTGAATTCCTACATGATAGGAATGGAACAATCCCTGTGCCTAGTGTTTTCTGTTGGAAACATTAACCTCACTTTCCCAGCCCAGTTTATTGGATGTCTTAACTTTCTCTTTATGCAGAAGACAGATCTCATGAAAATTAATTCCCGATAATCACTAAGGATTTGAGGTTGTAGATTTGCTAAATGAATTCACGCATAATAACTCAGGTTTTCCCTTTAAAGCAGCTTTATAGTGTTCCTTCTTTAAGAATAGATAAGCCTAGTGAGGCTGACATGTTTTTAAGTACAAGTAAAAGTCACGGGGGCTGCCCTATGTGTGTGCCTCAAGCACACTGGTAGACTGATGCTCTGAGAGATGTTAGAAGAGCTTCTCGTTCTCCTGAAAGGATCAAGCCACTTTCAATGATTATTATTGATACTGGGATTTTTCTGTAATGCAAAACCAGTAAAACCTCCATATTTACATTCTCTTAGGTAGCTGTGTCTGTCAATCCTATCAATATCCAGGATAAAGCATAGGGAAAAAATAGGGAAGAAGTGGCAGTTTCACTGTTTAATACTAGAACTCCTATTCAAAAAGTAAGAGATTCTAAGGCTCTGGTTCCTTATGTGTTGGCTTTTATCTGGTTTTGGAATAATATACTATATATTTCCATCCAACAAATCACAGTAAAATTAATAAGTGTATCATATGGAGGAACTAACACAGGACTTCGATTTTTTTCAGGACATATTCAGGAATTGCCATGGCAGAAAGATAATATACAGTTGACTGCTTCCAAATGGTGGGGGGGGAAACCCTCCCAGAACTAAAGAACTTCTGTTTTAAATTAAAACAAGGGCTAGGTTTCCAAGGGCATGTGATCATTAATTTATAAAGGCCATGGTTTGCTTATCAGGTGACATTAATGGAATCACTGACCTGTATCAAAAGTTGTGGAAAGAACAAACTTAGGTTCTTTGAAACAAACAGATTGGTTCCATGCTTTGGCCACAGAGACTACTCTAGCTTGTTTTCAGCTCAGAAGTGTCCATACACAACATCCTTGGGGACATTTCCAGGAGTCTCTGGCTACAAAATGGTGTTTCAATCACTGCAAATCTGGATGAAAAAACCCCACCAAAACCAAACAAATAAAAAAAGCCAGAAAAAAACAAACAAACAAACAAAAAAAAACCAACCAACCAAAAAACACTTTAAAAGCCCTGGATAACACAAATAACAAAATCTGACCACTCTTGAAAAGCAACACCACACATAAACATTTTCTAGCTCTAAAAAGATGATCATTTGGAAGTCAGGAATGACCCACACTTCTACCACCATCTGCCACTTTTGTATAGAAGATGTACCATATTTCTCCTGGTTAAATGTTAGTTATACCTGATGGTATTCTTGCATTACTATTAAGGAAGACTCTCTAAGGTATCTAAAATCGATCAATACAAGGTCTACTCAGGAAAAGTAGAAAATATTTTGTCTAGATCAAATGAAGGGGATCATTTCTGGATGGAAGGTTAAGAATGACAGGTCCTGTTTTTAAGATGTGTTGTCCTTCTAATCAGTACCCAGTGCTTTGGTCACTACTAAATATTGCAAATCCAGCCTGATCTCTCTCAGATTAGCAGGAAATGTACAAAAACTCCACTCATCCCTAGAACAAAATGCAAACTGTAAGATATGCTATCACTTTTATGCAAAAATTGCCATGTGCTAACAGGCAGACACTACTTAGACTAGTTATTTGAATAATAGCTATTATAACAGCATGGAACAAAGACAATGATTTTTTCAGGAGACAATCTTTTTTTATTAGTTAATTTTAACCTCATTGTAAGAAGTATAACAGAGAAATCTTCTGTTAAAATACACCAATTTGAAATTTATGAAGTGAAAAAATCTATCCAACACTGTTGATTATTTGTCTAAATTATTCCCTTTTAAATAACACCTTTGTTTCTGTTTACTCTTGAATGGACAGACTAGCCAACTGGAAAAATGCTACTTGAAAGTCTGCAGGTTTCATTTGTTAAAACTGACTTTTGATATGATTACAACTCTGGAACTTACAGATTTTTTTTTCTGGATCTTTGGATAGAAGATAAGATGATATACAGAAATTGCAACTGAAAATAATTTCAAACTAGATAATTCCTAATTTTCATTCATAAATATCAATTAGGTAGTTCAAAATATCCTCAGCACTTTTATTCTAATGGTTAACACTACATTTCTGTTACTATATTATCTGAATTACAGAGTTGTTAAAGATTAACACTGAAACTGTCTTGGAAAACAAGCCTGACTTCATAAATGTTGTGTAAGGATAGCTAATCATAAAATATCTCCATTACTTAGTTTACAAACCTTTTAAACAAAAGCTTAAATGTAATCCAAGTTAAGTGCTCCTATTACTTCAGGAACAGGAAACAGGTGCCCTTTCTTATGTTAAATATTAATGTATTTATTTCAATTACTGCTCAAGATCTAATACTCTTTTGTCAGTCATAAGAACTACCAAAATTTTCTGCCTCTCTAAAGCATAAATGCCATTTATATCTTTATACACAACTTTAGAGAAAGCCTTAGCACAAACAGCAAATATCTTAACATCAGCATCACAATAAACATGCAGGATTCTCTTTGTGGTGAGAACTTAAAGGGGGAAATTATTTATTCCTGCTATAAATCAGAAGCAGAATTTCCTAACTCTTGATCCTCATCAGTTTTATGGACAGGTAATAGAGGAATTTCCTGTGAGTTTTTCATACAGAGAGCTTCCAATATGCCTGAATCAGAAACAAGAACATCAGTGGAAAGTATGAAAGAGGCAGGTGAGAGATAAAAACCAAATAAAGAGTGGTGATGATGTGAAAATAAATTTTCCATGGCTTTGCTGCCTCTTGTGAATAACACTACTTGAAGAGATTTCATAGGCAATACTTTGTTTTTGTGAAACAGATTTGGATGGCAGCTCTTCAATGCAGGAAATCTTACAGCTGCCAAGCAACCTTACCTGATATTTTCTTATCATGAGAGACACCACCCCTGACATGACAGTGTGATATGAATGGCATGTCACATCAGTCTGAGGTAATCTTAAAGTGTGTCTCACTCCATTTTGGTAGCAGATACAAAAGCAGGTGACAATGAAATCAGGGATGAGCTGGGGATGTGCTGACGCTGTTGCTTTCTTTCCAGGGTGTATCTACCAGTGCTAGGGTTTATGTTTTTACACAATTTTCTGTAGCCAAAAGAAAATGAGGACTGTCCAGCACTGAACCAGTTTTGTGGTCCTCTTTCAATTTCTAGGAAAGAAGAGTCATCATGGAAATGCAGACAGAGAGTTAATGATTATGAAATTTCCTTTAACAATTTTACCGGAGCAGATAAATGCCACAGAAAAACAGGATGTGGGAATTAGATTAAAAACTGACTAAGATGTAAAAAATCCCCTGTTTGTAGAAGCTACACAAAACTAGTTGCTACAAGGAGCTCTGATTAATGATTAACTATTATTTAAAAAAACAGCACTATAATAAAGAGGAAGCAGTTTCAAATGGAGAATAATTTAGAAAAAAAAAAAATCAAAGCTCCTCTCTTGGCATCTACAGAAACTTGCTGGATTTGAACTAAAAACGAACAACTCTACTTTCCTTCTCTGCCATTAAAGCCTGACTGACAGTGCTTTGACATTTTTAAAGGCCCAAGACTATATCTGCCAGTCAGACTGTAAGAAGACATGAGTTCAAGTTACTCAGAAAATGATTTGGCTTTTCAGAACTCTCTTTCTCTGACTGCCGCTTATCCAATGCTGTGAAATATATCCTTAGTTTGTGCCACAACACCCAAAGTCTTACACCAGCCACCTTTAAATAAGGGGACCCCCTGGGAACAAGAGAACTGGAAAATAAATAAAGTAAATAGAATAATATAAATATAATAATAAAACAGAATAACAGGTACAACACCAAGATATCCTAATTCTGGACTTGCAGTAGTATAAAATGGATATAATGTAATCTCCTGAAAATTTGTATTCTTGTATCAGGACCAGATCAGAGCTCTGTGAACTCTCCACGGGATTCATGCCAACAAAAACATCTAATGAAGATGTAATTGTAATTGTATTTAAATGAAACACCTCAGGAGGATGAGAATTGATCAAAGGAGCAACTGTGTCAGAAAGTCTGTGTAGAAGGGGAAGAACAGACTGGTAGTTCATTTAGAGAAAGGATGAAGGTGCATCTAGACATGAAGAAAAATCTAAACATTTTTTCTGAGTATTCTTTTCACAAACGATTTTATTTACAGTGGTTGATTAAAAATAAATGTTAAACACAGCTTCTTTGCAACCCCATCCTTTGATCTGGATGGAACTCTATCAGATACATGAAACATAAGGCAGAGGGGAGTTGCTTCAGAAAAAGCAAGCAGAAAAGCTAACAGAAGTCCTAAGTGTGAAATAGATTTTAAAATGTCTCCTCTCTAAGCTCAACACTTTTCAGAGCTTTGTTCAGATTTGTACCGAATGTTATCTACACTTCACATACTTAAAGTTGTCTCAAAATGCTTATTCAAACCTCCGGTACCTTTTTGAGGTCCTTGCTTTGAAAATGAGAGGATTTTGGCTGTCTTTAGTCTATTTTGATATATTTTGAGTTTCAGTTCTAAAATGAAAACCTGACTCAAGGATAACCCTTATAGAAAGGACAACTTTGACTATAGCCTGCTCAGATGCATCAACAGCAGCTGACCTGCAAAATAGGAAGGCCTGATCAGTAGGGTCCAAAAGCATAATTTTCATTCTTGGACTGTGTTATTTCCTCTCTGAATGAACACTTTTAAACTTGCAATTACTCAATATAATCTCTAAATCAAGTGCATTTACTTGCAGATGTGACACTAATCCTATTTATATCTTTTGGAGCATTTCTTTTTACTGGATAAAAAATGTGATTGAAATGTTTCAAGGCAATAAAAAACATGCTACTGATAATGAATTGTGCTAAAAACATACTCTTCATTGTTATTATGTGAGCATATTACTTAATGCGAGAATATCAAAGACACAGGCAATCCTCCAAGTTATCTACTGAGTCCTGTCCAAATGAGAAAAAGACTAGACCATTGTGACATGAATTTTTCATTGTCTCCATTTTTATTCTCTACACTCTTTTCATCTCTAACTACTTGTTCAACTACGTTCATTCAATTACTGAAATCCAGCTGGTTGAAATGTATCCAGTTGGGCTTTATCATCTTTTGAACTTCTTTTTCAATGAGGTCTTTAATGACTTTAACTGTTGTTCTTGCAAGTCTCTCTCGTTCACACTAGATAATGCAAGGTTATCTTTGCAAAACCTATCTACAAACTTGACTCAAGTTCACTTGTATGCAAACTTCCAGGAGGGGAAAATCACATTTCTTACACAATGAGAACCCTCAGCATTCATCTACTACCTTCTAATAGGATCTTGTATTAAATGCTTTAAAAACGCTCTTAAACAGAACCAGATGTTTACAGAAATTCTGATGTCTGTCCAAATCGAATTATCTTCCTCCCTTCCCCCAAACTCCTTTTATCCATTAAATAATGCATTGAAATGGAAATATAGAGCATGCAATGATTGACAGAATTAAACAAGGGGCAGATGAAGAGAAAACTGAATTACTTATGCATTTATGGCATTTTCTTTCTTTGTTTGTTTATGTTATCCAGTCTCTTTTAATGACATTCTGTAGTATGTTTTTTGATCCTGAAAATTCCTGTTTACTAATCACCATTTCTTTAAGAATCATTTAAACACAGGTTCTTTACTTTTGTTTATATTCTGCAGTGACCAGAGTTCTGGGTTTTTTGCGGGGGCTTATAGGAAAAGGCCCAGAAAAGGAGGGAAAATCTCAAAGGTTCCACTAGGACAAGTCCCCTGATTCCAGAGAACTAGTGCTGTTGTGGAGATGTGTGTTGTGGTAGATGATCCTGGAGGAAAAATGAGCTCAGGTCCCTACATCATCTAAAATGCACACAGCATTAAAGCACATAGTGCTTTTCTTTCTTCAAATAGTAGAACACATTGTCCTCATCATCAGCGAAATTGCTAGAACCATGGTAAATTGCAGAGATCCAGCTCATGATTCACAAACGCAAGTATTACTACAGCGAGCAATTGAATCAAAGGGAAATTGGCATTGTCTCTTTAGATGTGTAATCAAACAAGGCTCCTCATGCCATTAGAGGTTCTTGGAATTGGCTATAACATCATATTCTACAAATGTGAACCAATTTGAATTTAAAAATAAAGGAAAAGAAGGGGTTTCATTTTCTTGGAATGAGCTTCAATTTTCTCCTCTGTTCTGAGCAAAATCTCCACTGGATTCAGTCTAACTGCACCAAAGAAGGTTAACCCTCGCCTGTCTGTTGAAGGAATGTGATTTACTTATGTAAATGCCAATGACCTCTATCTTTCTAACATTCAGTTGGATATCTGTAGAAATACCTTTATTATGGAGCTGATTCAGCTCAGTGATTTCCAAGCCTGACAGCAATGCAGAGTGTTTGCAATCTGTTCCCTGTGCTTTATCATCTATATATATATTTATATAGATATATGTGTAGGTGCTCAAAGAATATAGACATTCTCTGTTCATCTGGTTTAATCAGGATATTTTAACCTGAGTTAAATAATAATTATAGCCCACAGTTCTTTGCAAGTCTCTGGCACCCACATTCACTTCATTATGGAAGCTTCATTATGGAATTATAAAAATCCCCAATGCTTTCCTAATATTCATCTGTGTGCAGTGCTACGATGTAACACATGGGCTAAGCATTCATCTGTAGAGTTGCTTTCATTACAAAAGCAGCAATATGGGCCAGCAGCAATTCTCTAACTGGGAAGTTGATATGTTAGTTGCCCACAGGGTGATAGAAGCAACCAGGAAAAACAGGGAAAGACCAAAATCCATGTTTCTCTGCTTCTCAGTTCCTTTGAGCAGACCCATGGCTCATGTGGGCTGCTCTTTCTTCTGTTTCCATGATCATCAATGGGGGGACTCAGTTCAGACCAGAGGTCTAATGCAGCTTGGAGGCTGATAGAAGACTGACAAAAGCTGGAATATTGACATAACTTTGGGGTTTTGTTTGTTTGTTGCTTGTTTTTTTCTCCAAAATCTGTTCTCTTTCTTTATGCTGGCTTTCATTTCAGCTTTGACTAATGAGGAACTGTATCAGTTCCCCAGTGGAGGAGTCATTGAACTTTGTTAGTAGGAGGACTCCTGCTACACACTTGGCAATAATGATATTTACTTAGTACAAGTACAAACACAGAGAAATTCTGGTTCTTCTGGGCCAATGCTCTCAAAACCTCAGATTCCTGGTTTAAGATGTATTTTATGCCACTGACTCATTCCTGCCCTGCTCCCGTGAAATACAGTGGAGATTCCATCTTTGATCTCACTTTATGCAAGATCAGTCTCTCCATTTAACTGTTTTTCAACAAACTCTCTGCCTGCAGCCTCATTGTCTTCAGTGGGGATCACAGGGAGCATATCTGCAATATAGAACCTGCTGCCAATAATCAGTGCTGGCCGACACAGAGCAATTGCCCTCATTAAGACTGCAGCTCACAAAAGGAAAGCAGCATCCTAAACTTCAAGAAGGTGAGGTATCACAGCAATGAGAGCGGAATGAGAGCAGATAGAAGAAATCTCTTTGAACAGAGCCCTGCTGCAGCAATTACCCATCTGACAGGAATGTTACTTCATTAAGCAGGAAATACATCAAGGCTATTATCCTCTGAGTTCTATATCATAATTGAAATAGCTGCAGAGGTATTTCTTTTGCTATCTGATAGATCTGCTTTTATATCTGCTGACAGGAATTCAGCTGGAATTAATAGCTGTAAATGTAGAATGTACAAAAGAAGCATAGCTCCACACAGTGCACTAATTTCTTCATTACTCTTCAAGCACCTTAAGGATAAACGACATTGAATGCTCAGATTCTGAAATGTGTTAAACACCCCTGTAACTCTCTCAGGCATCACTGATTTCACTAATAACAAATTATGCTAATTGCCCTGCGTGCAATGAGGGCCAGATGTCTCAGTACTGAAGGTTACAAACATTCAATGGTGCTAAGGGACCTCACTCAATTTGGTCACATTGCTCCTCAAAATATGATTTTAGCCCATGGAATTTATCTCTTCAGGATTCCAAAACCAAATGTTGTCATAAAAGCTGGATTTAATTTTATTTTCATTAAAGCCATGTCAAAGTTAGAAATAGCATTTATGTGTATTTGTACCTTCTCAGGAAAGATAGTGAAGTATTATTATGTGTAGCCAAAAAAAATCACAATGAATCACATAACTTCTGTAGACAGATGAGATTATTTATTTCTTAATGTTAGTAGAGCAGATAATAAATCTCTTTTTTTTTCTTCTTTTTCCCCCCTTCCTTCCCACTCTCCTTTTCTACCCACAAACCATCATTTTTGTAGATCTTACCCATTCTTCTCTGCTGTCCTACATTTCTATAGTATACACTTTTTAATTACCTATTTTCTGCTCAAATCCACCAAAAGCTTTACTAGTATATCAAGGTGGTCAAAAAACTGGGGAAAAAAATAAGGAAAAATGATCCATGTTTAAAAAACTGTTCAGACCTATTGTGAGTGCATGTGCCTGTGAACAAGCAACTAAAATACATTCCATGAAATATATTAGCTGAACTATCACACTGCTGACTCTGAAATACTTGGAAGTACAAATGTTTTCCAGGAATATAGCTGTGAGAATCTAAAAACACAGTAACATCAAAGATTTCCATTTCTGTGCAGCTTCTCTTCCTAGCACAAAAGACTATTTAACGTTGTCCTTCACTGGAAAAGTCCTAAGTTGTTTAAAAAGGACTAGCTGTGCTCACTGTTTGTGGGAGCTGTAACTAGAGTAAGATAATTACCTGGAAAAAATGAGTCGTTTTTGTTAACTAGAAGCCTTTAGCATTCACTATGATTTTGCTATAAACCAGGGTCTGTCTAGACAGCCATGGCATAGTCCCTGAAGGATCTCCTTGAAGAACAGCTCTTCATGGTACATAATTGAGAATATTTATGTTCAGATGTGGCAATCTTGTGCTTTAGTTATGAATTTGCATACATCAAATGATGGCTTCTCGGGTCATTTCAAACAGATGGTAAACGTTAAGAAAGGAAAATGTGCTTGTAAGCACGATACTGCAAACCATAGCAGGGCTTGAATGAATTGGGCTCTTGCATGTACAGTCCTCTGAATTTTAATACCCTTACACAACGTTTCAACTCCAACAAAATCATTCATACATACCAGTGATTTTAAGGACTGTCTTTCACTGTCATGCAGAGAAAATTCTCATTTCTTAAGCATCTGTTCAGCTTTATCCTTACAAAACCTGATTAGGCTAATACATACTAATACATTAGTGTGTATTAGACAAATTCCAATTAGTCATATAAAAGGATAAATGAAACCTTTTTTAAACACATTTCTCCCCCTCCACTGAGAAAAGGCAAGGTCTTCAGCCCAAGCTGCAGTGAGAGCAATAAGTGATTTACTGTTCAACTTCTTCCTGCCTACTAAAATGGGACTTTTTGCTGTAATTTCCCTGCTGTACTCCATTCCAGGAGCTGCAAGTTACATGAAACCTACATTTAGATATAATCATTATCTGTCAGTTCGCTATGATTTCTAAAGAATAACTTCTATTCTTCTGAAAAGATTCATATTCTTAATGAGCAGCACATCTGGGACAATTCAAGTAAATCAGTGATGTAATCCCTCATGGTAACAACTCTCACCCCAAAAAGTCTGATAAAGATCCCTGTAATATTCTCACTGAGTTAGACTCTGCTCTCATTTAATATTGTACAGAGCTGAGGATACTGCAATGAAATGGTATTTTGACATAGGCAATAAATAAAAATGTTGGGGTTTTTTGTTTGTTTGTTTTTTGTTTTTTTTTCCTGAGAAGGATTTATAAATACTGTGAAAATTATTCAAATACAAATGCTTCCCAGATGAGTCAAGCATGCAGAACAGCTGTAACTTGGCCTAGTGGGCAGTAGAGAAGACTTGGCTAAGTCCTATCATACTCCACAAGTTTTTGGGTTTTTTCAAAACTCTTTCTGAAGTTTAGTTTTTTCTTCTCCTTTCATTCCTTTTTCATCTCCACCTTGGAACAGCTGTATATATCAAATTAGTCCTTGAAAGACAGGAACACTGAAAATATGAAGTAAAATAATTTCCCCTGGGACTGTAAAGTATTTGTGTTAAATCAAATGAAAAATCAACTTAAACATCCATATGAATATCTTAGGAGAAATATTTAGCCACTTTGATACTTTCTACATATTCCCTCCTCACCAAAGAATAGAGTAAGGGATTTCCATTAAAACACTGTTATGTATGAATTACCCTTTGCCCATGGGGAGTAGGGGAAATTACAGCTTTTATACTCTGTAATTTACAAGGACTGGTTTGGGGGTGCACTAGGCTGACTACAACAGTGTTAAGTTTTTCCAGAGTATAAAGCATGTCACTTAGAGGAGACCTGTACTGAACTCACAGGCACAATTCCAACCATTTCAAGGGTTCTGTTCCACAGCAATGTGCAGAAAATGCTGAGGTGCCTTTTCAAAGTGCAAGCACAAGTTCACAGGACTGAAGTCATTCCCATACCCCAAGATCTTTCCAAGCATTTGACAATACTTGGCTGCAGGCATGTCTGTCTAATGGTTTTTATCCAACAGAAATCCAGTTCATGTTGATAATACCTGGCCCAAAATATTGACTATGCATGGATCAGGGAAATATTATTAGGAAATAAAAGCTTCACATCTTGTTCTCCATCAAAAGGTTCAGTTCTCAGCTCCAGACAAAATAGCAACCATGCATGAGCACAGTTTTAGTTGCGTTTAAGTATTCCAAGATATAGTCTAGATGAGTAGAGATAACAGAAATTTTCCTTTATTTTTCCTTTATTTTTTCTGTATTGGTTCATAGCTGGCTTTGTTTGCCTCCTATCTAGGCTTTATTTTTTATCTATAAAGTGCCTGTGGCCCACTTTTTAGTCTTCCCAGGGCAAGTGAGGTCTGTCCAGGTACTTTTCCATTAGTAAATAGAAACATTTGCTGTCTCCTAGGTGCTTAGCCTTGACAGAGAGAGGGGAGGGTAGAGCAGATGTGTGCTTCTTCAATTCTATTAATAGCAATGTAGCCTGATTGTCATTCAATAGGGAAATCACCTTTCTGCAGGGTTGATGCAAAGAAGTTAGAAATAGATAAGCAAAATGTCTTTTATGGCTCCAGCTGTGCTCAATGTTAAATCAGTTGTGGGTGGTTCTTGTTCAAGGTTAGAAACAATACCATGGGCAGTTTAGGCTGTGTAAATCTCATTTTCAGAACTGCCCTCTGAACACAGTATTCCTTCTTTTGGTCATGGTCCTCCAAACATGGTTTACCTAGTGATGCCCAGGAATTACCTTCCATTGGACACATGCCTTTTCTACTCCTGGATACTCAACAGGGCTGTGTGTGTTGTGACCTTGAGGCTCCACAAGGTCAAGCTTTAGAACTGCCAGCATCAGAGCACCTTAGGCACAAACCTGGATGTTGAGATCCCTATTACCAACTTGATAGGAGCATCCAGCCAGATTCCTGTGAGCTCAAAGTGGGCTGCAATATTCCCATAGCACTGAGCCACTGTGTCTCCTTTGAGGCATCTCCTTGCCTTGTACTTTTCTGTGCATACAGTCCTGTGTCAAAGAACCCTGTCTGGGCCTGCTTTCTCAGCACAGCCACCAGCCTAAAGTGCCCTGACTTGCCTGAGACCTATCCAGGATTAATGACTCTGTCATTTCTGGTCTGGCAGCCATGGATGACAATGCAACCCTCCCAACGCCTCTGTTTTCTCACATCTCCCTTGCGTCATTCACTCTCCCCAAGGCTGTGCTCCAGGTATTGGACTCTGCTCTGTGAGACATTTCCCCTCTAACAATCCACAGAGTGAACTAGATAATTATACAGTTTACTGTATCAGCTGAGGATTATTTTGTTTTAATCTTTTGTTGTATTCAGACTACTTTATGTGAGGTGTTTGCTGGATTTTGCAACCTTAAACATGTCAAAGACATTCTGAATGTGCTCCAGAGCCATTTCTTACATGTCACAGAGACTTACTTTTTACACAATCTTGCCAGCTGACTTGGTGTTATTGAAATGAAAAGCACATAAATACCTCCTAAGAAATACTCATGGTTTGTTTACTTCTCTTTAAAATCCTAATCCAAAATGTTAACACTGACGTTATGCAAAATGCCACATTTACATTTAATAACAGCAGCTTGAATAAATATTTAGAAAAATTACATTTTTTAATTTAAACCTGTTGTGAATGAAAAAGCAGATAGATAATGCATACAATAATAAATTTTCCTTAGTCTCTCCACCCCTTTGGCAACATAGATAGTATGCAATTGTGTAATATTTTTAAATAGGTAACATCTGAGCATGATCCTTCCTACTTTTGTGAGTATTTGTTGACTGAGTATATGTACACACAGAGTTAATCAGATCAGTTGATTCCTCCATCTGTTCATTTCTGCCCAGAAAGAGAGGCAATATTTTATTAATTATGAGCGAACTATAACATAAAAGCAGAAACTCAGATTCAGAGAGACCTAGCCTAGCAACAGAGCAACATTCTCATTTCAGAGGACCTAGCAAAAGGACTCCAGCATTCTGACTCAGTGATCAAAATTTAATACTCCAGATGGGTGACATTTCTGATTTGACAGCCTTAAAAAACCAAAACCTAAATTCTTACCTGTAACAACCCTAGTATAAACAATTCTTCTGCCTCACTGGCCAAATGAAGTAAAGCATTTATGCTGTTTTTACACAGATGTAGTTTGGTCTACAAACTGGAGGCCCATTTTTGTTTTTCTTCACCTGCTGATGAAAAGATTATGCTCTTGCATGATCTGACCTATCACAGACCTGGCTATACATGATGGGGTGCTCCTGACCACAAAGTTTGCTGAGAAGGTCCTCATTCTAAGCACGACCACCTGTCCTGGGGATGCAGTGTGAACCAGTACAGAAGACAACAGTTTCCTTCTTGAAGCACAAGGTGAACCACTGCTTCATCCCTGCTCTGATTTCCAGGCTTGTGCCTCATGGATTAGAGCCATGCCCTCAAACTCTGGACTCCCAAGCCCTCTGTGGCCCTGGCCTGACATTCAGTGCACACGTACAATGCCCAGCCTCAGCTCTGTCCTGCCTGAACAATTAAATTGAGAGGAGAAGAGCAGGAATACTCTACAGTAAATCAAATAACAAATTATAACTCTTGAGAATGTGTCTCAACACAAGCAATTTGGCTGCTTTTTGTTTGAGTTTGGTTTGGTTTTACTGATGTACCTAAGGAATTGGGGTGGGCTATTAAGAAATTTTTAAAAAAACACAAAACTTTTTTTCACACTGAAAGCACAATCCTCTAAAATTAAAGTCTTTAAGGATGTACTTTCGGTGGGGGAAACACAAACCTAAAGGAGCTCTCCCAGAGCTTCATCCTCACATATTTAAATTGTGGTACAGCTGAAATCAGGTGCAAAATTTCCATTTGCTTCAATGGGACTAAAAGTTCTCTCTGAGAATCTAATCAGGTTTTTTATACTGTCATTTTTTCCTGTTCCTATTATGAATACTGCTGCAATTTGTCTGCACAGACTTCTCCGTAGCTTTTCATCTCCACGAGCATTCCTAACTCAATTTAGCTCATAAACAACTGCTTTTTTTTTTTTGTTCTTCCAATACATCTCTAATAATGGTACCATTTTCACAAATGGACCCCAGGTCAGTAAAATTTGTTCTGTCTCACATTAGTAAAAGCACACAGATTTTCCTCAGGATACAGTTCATAATACTTTCTGTTTCCACAGCTAGTGTTTTTCTGCATATCATTACAAAGACTTTTCTGCATATCATTACAAAGATGGAAGGAGCATCTTCAATACAGCTCATAAAATGAGTTCAGATTCTGAACCTCCTCCTTTTTCTCCTATAAATACTAATCCTCTTTTAGAAGTGTCGTGCTTCTCCCCTCCCACTTAATGTTGAAATTCAGGCATTAATTCTGCCAAGGATAAAAAAGTATTGATAATAAATAACAGTAGAATTATGTGGTAAATCTTAGATGCTCTGTTTATTATATTCTAAAATGGGTTTAGCAGATAGTATTTAGTCATCATGCTGCAGAATGCTACATATAATATCATCTTAAAGAACTGATCTTGTCTTTTGTGGTAACTTGTTTTGCAATATCTAGAATGATAGCACACCATGGACTTATTTGCTCATCAAGTCACTGGAGGGAGCTAAGTAAACACATCAATTACAGTGAAACAGAATTAGCAGCAAGAGCACACGATAACAGATCCTAAACTATTTGTTCCAAGCTACAGCCTAGAAAGACTATAAAGCCCTGAAATGTTTGATGAATAGAAAATAATATCTAGCTAGTTCAAACATTTAGAAAGAAGAATACAGATGTTGCTGCTCACTGGTGGGATATTCCTTAGTTGAATCAACAGCTTGAAACAAATTTACAAGGTAGATATTCAATTAAAGAAAATCTACTCATATTCATTCAATGAGATTGTGAAACCACCTGGTTAATCTGGCATGTATGTGTAACTCCTGAAATTACTGCCTGTTCATTTGACTTATGTATGAACTCTGTATTTATAATACTTGAAATTTAAATGAAACCAACAAAATAACAGGAAGATCCATTAGCAGCCTAAGCATTGCTTCAATAGCACGTGAGAGGTTACTCCCAAGGGATCACATTACCATGGAAGAGAGGAAGCTAATGATGCTTCCTGTAGCAAGGGGGTTCTCACTGACAAATAGCCAGATTATCACTCTGGTTAAGGCAATGCAGTAAAGTGACAGAATGCTGGACTGCAAGGTGGGAAGCAGAGACAAAAAATCTGAACTAGAAAGACATTCTTGGGAGAAAAATATTTAATAGTTATAAAAAAAATATCTGGGTATGGACACACTTTATATCCTGGTTACGTAGTGCATCTTGCTTGATCATGTACAGTGAGAAATTAGGATTGTCTTGCATGTTTTTATTGGATGTGAGAGAGAGCATTAATTACAAATGTCCACATCTTTTCTCCCATGAACAACACATAAACTGGCTTTTCTAGAAAAAGTCTGCCAGTTTTGACTCAATGATTCAGTGTCATGGTTTAGAGACACAGGCAATCAGAAGAACTGCTGGCAGAAGAGAGTGTGGTATTACTCTGATGTATGCTACTGACAAATCTGGCCCACTGTTACACTGGATAAAACTGTTACTGTAGGAAACACAGCATGTAAAACTTCCTAGTGGCAGAGGTGATGTGCTGCAAAAATTCAAAGCATTCCCAGCTATGTGAACCTAAACCAGCCATCAGATGGAAAATGTCCTGTCACGGCTGATCTGACCTAAGAGAAAGCCTCTCCTAATCATTACTAATTTCCTGAGTCAGCGTGTTCTCTTAATGCCTGCCACTAATCACACGGCTTTGCAACTCAGTGCAATATTCGTGAACCAAAGGAAAAACCCTCTGAGATTGAAATATTATTAAAGACTATTATCCCAACACTAAAAAACCCTGAAAAATCCCCCCACAACCCTTCAAAGAGCACGGTGAGCAATGGCAGGACTTTGGCTTATGACATTATCACAAGATAAGAAGCACCTGATCTAAGGGAGGAAAACGATTACTTCGGGCTGGCTACGTGTGCGGCAACATGTCCGTTACCTTTCTGCTAAATATCAAAGCTCCTGCAGTCCTTCTTCACTATCCCTGTAAGTTGGAAATCAGCTTTGCCATTTATAACACATGACATTTCACAGAGGCACCCAATTGGGAGATATTTTTAGGCTACAGAGGAGAGATTTGTTGGCTAATAATCTTGTAGCATTCCTGCATGATCTTCGTGGAAGAGTCACTGACAAAGTAACAGTTCAAACACTGTTTTTCTGTCATACTCTTGTTCTTTGTTAAATTCATCACCTTCAACCAAGAGCTTCTAACAGCTGAAAGTTCAGAAGTCTGTAAAAATAAAATGCCTGTGTGCAATGCCTTGGATAAAACTCAATCAAAGATCACAAGGTTAGGATCTGATGAGGCAAAAATTTCTCCTGCGGGAACAAACAATACCTAATTAGACCTACAGATTTGATCCGTTATGTGTGTATATATTTAAAATCATTCCATTGCCTCCTGGTGCCCATTTTTATCTTGCTTTGTCAAATTTTTTGTAGGACTGTGTAGGTTACTTACTATAATCAATGGACATTTTATGAATGTGGTTTAATACCACATACAAGCATTGTTGCACATTACAGCTGCATAAGAACTACTCACAGTACTGAACTCTTGTACGCAGGTTGCAGGAGAGGACCCACAGCTTCTGGAACATAAATTTACTTTGTTTTGTTCATTAATGTCTCCATGCTGCTGACCTGGAGAACAGAAGAGATAATTATTAGGCGTTTTTAACACCATTTCCCATTGAAATTAGTTTGCCATACCAGAAACAGAAAACAAGCACTGCAAAACAGATACAGTCCCCATATCTTCCCAGAGAAGCAGAGTGAGTATTATGAATTCAGCACTGTTCAAATACTGGTTATATTGTTCATGCAATTTAGCTTTCGCATTGTGTAGATATCTCATGCCTCTTTCATTAGCTGAAGCAATTAAAGTACAGTCAGACTTAAGATTTATATTTTCATATTCCCTCTTTGTGCGATTCATTTTGAGATAATTAAAATAATTTTTCAGTGAAGCTGTCACAGCATAATGAAAAATGTTATGGGAATATAAACAAGACTTGTAAACATTTTATGAGGTTGTGGTTTTTTTGAGTGGGAAGGATCCACAACAGCTTTAAAAAATCAAAAAGGATTCCCAAGGTGAAGAAGGAACTATAATGGGATTTTTAAAACTCAGCTAACAATTACTTGAAAATAATTACTTTTGCAGAAAAGAAGTATATGAGGAAAATGTCAGCTGATTAAAATAATTCAGTATTTTTCCCTCCTATTTTCTTTGTATGATTATTACTGTACCTGTCCAGATAACAGAACAGACAATGTAGAACAGCACACATCATTTCCTGCATTAGCTGCTTTAATCTGCTGTGATTGAGAATGTATTTCTGGACACTGTCCAGACAGGCTTCTGGCAATCAGAACAGTGACGAGACCTGATGTACCTTGTTAATTCTCTTAAGGCTAAATCCCACAGTCCTTGCTCAGGCTAAATTCTCATTGAGAGTTTTATTTAGGTTAGATTGTGACCTATTAACCTTAACATCTTGAATTCATGGTTCTTTCATCCACATTTTTCATTCTTTAAATAAAGTATCGGGTTTTACCTAATACACTGATACAAAGAGATATCCTTGGTATATTTAAAGTCATGTGTCTTGTGCCACTGGGGAACAGCACTGGAGAAAATGTTTCTGCGAGTTATGGGGTTGTTAAACTGATGCGAACATATGGAAATAGAAGACATGCATTAGATCATTCTCTTCCCCATTTTGCAAGCAGATATGTACAGGAAAATCACTGAATCCGCATACAGGAGCAATTATATGACTAAGTGCAGGACTAAAGGAGATTTCTACAGCAAAATTTTTTTGAGTTTTGTCCCACTTCATTTACTGTCTGTTCCTCTAGAGACTGGTTTACAGATTAGTATTTTTCTTCCAGTCCTGTGTCCTTCAGCAGTCTGGAGTTTCTTTACCTCTGGTAGTAATCACATGCCAATGTGAGTACTGTGGAAACACCATTCTTTTAAAAAATACATTTCAAATAAAATTATATATACCTTAACAAAGACCCCTCTTGTTCCTTCAAATACTGTTTTCAGAACTTCTCTCCAGGCAGTAAGCAGAGATCTTGCCATGTCTGTCACTTTTCTCAACACCTCTACTACTTTTATTTATCTTTTTAATTAAAAACAGTAAAAACACCTCTACAGGAAAAGCTAAGTGTTTCTGCTCCTCTGGTGTCATTGACATCAAATCCATCTTTTTAAAAAAGACAAAGCTTATTTTCTCTTCAGTACATTCTGATGCTTGACATTTGTAAACTTCCTCCCTGTATCTCTGTCTGCAAGTCCTTCCATGGCCTGAATCACTACAACTTCCATATTCCTTATCCTTTATGGCTGGCATTAATCACCTCTGTTTGTTGGATGGATTTTTGCCACAGCCCTGTTTTTGTCTTCACTTTGCAAAGCTGTGTTAAAAGCCTTCAACAGGATAATACAGCACAGAAGACATCTAAATACCACCAGTTTGCTGCAACAGAGGCTGGATTTATTTCAAGGGTTACTGTGTGCCTTCTGTATCTTTGCTTTTATAATTTCACTTATTTATGTGTCTTCTATTGCTGCAGAGAAATAGATTTTCTGCTTGGAAATACTTTCTGTCAAAGACATGATGCAGATAAAATTAGCTTTGAGCTAGATGGCCTAAAGAACAAGAGTATTAGTAAGAAAATAGCTGACATCTCCTTATTTCTCCTAAAAATGTTTTTTTAAGGACAAAAAACCTCACACTTACCATAAAAGATGCTAAAAAATGTCTATTCCAATCAACTTTATTGTAAATATCTGCTGTCCCAAACAATGGTTCATATGAGTTATCTAACCTGGGAAAGCTAAAGACACATTTGAATTTCCAAGCAAATATAAAATGTAACTTAAATCAAAATAATTCAGCACCAGTTCCTACTTTCCTTTTTTTTTGTCCATAGCTTAGACATGTGGGTATTCTTCATATTTCTTCTTCTCCTGAGTCTAATCTGACATTTTCTTCCAAACACATACCTTTTAAATCCCAAAGGAGGCCAGAAGCAAAATTTCTGGCTGGCAGAACTCTACTGAAGTCAAGAGGAATTTATCCCACGTGTATAAAGATCTGGGGACACAGCTGTAGCCTAAAAAAGAAAGCATAAAAGTTGAAGCACTCTAGACACAAAACTGAAGTGTAGAAGTTTGCTTAAATGGGTAAATTAATGAGTTGCAGTATATAATCCTGATTTACTGCTCTGGAGCTGTCACCTGCCACATAGAATACCCTTATAGCCTTAGAGTTACAAAGGAGCTAACCCTACTGGGTGGGATTTCAGCAAAAGAAAATTGAATCTACAAAGCCTAAAAATATTTATTTGAAAATTTAAAACATAGTATATTTGAAGATAAAACCATAAACCTCCTGCATAAAAGATTTTCATGAACCTGACTACATTTTCTTCATTTAAAATTAGCTGCTGCATGAGTAGCATAACTAATGAAATGGTTTTCCTATAGATTTGTACCCTACAGTCGTAACCCAGTTCCTGCAGAGACATTTAGAAAGCAGAGTTTCAGCTAATCTGACTGTGCACAAATGCTAATTGGATGGTCAGGTACATTTTGACTGATTAGCTGTAGCCAAATGTTACGCATAATGTGAGTTCTGTCAGAGTGATCTTTCTTTGTTCAGATCTTTTCTAGTCACAGACCAATTCTCTCAAATTTTTTTACCCATTTAGACACCTTTGTGTCCTACCTTTTCGTCTTTCAGTTTTCACTGAAATTAACCCCTGAGCTCGATATAGGTGGAGGAAGAACTGACAGAGAGACAACCACTGCACAATGGAAGGGTTTTCCTTGGCCCTGCCTAGCAAATACAAAAGATGGCATGTGGAAATACCTCCAAATCCCTGTCACTATAACAAAATGTTTCATTCAAACACTGTAGGATTTCTGTCCTTATTCATACTCACCCATAATGAGAGCCAGTAAACCTGTAACACTAAAGAAGTTGCTTGTGCTGCTGTTGCTACTGCATGTCCCCTGCCTGAGGACAAGCTGAGGTAACAGGATAGCCTGGCCATGTCAGGAGCCAGCCAGTTCTAAGGTCTGAAGTCCTTCATAGGGTTAGAAATTGCAGCGGGCTCATTGGTGAGTAATACATTGATTTTTTAAATTTTATTTTTAAGGAAAAGCCTTAAAGCGATGAAGAACTGGAGAGTAAATAACAATCAGGGAAGCTGTGAAGCAACAGTCTTGTGAGTCTGTCAGAACATTTTATAACATTGAAGGCCAAGCCCAGATAATCTCCATCAGCAAGGAAACCACGTGGGGAGAAATGGTGTCATGAGTTCTAAGTGACATTTCTGTGAGCAGACAGGATTTGGAAGTCTAGAATTCTTCCTTGTCATTAGTGAGGATAAAATTAAAGACTGTGGATGGATGCACCCAAAATGCAGGACAATTTCCTTATCCTTCCCCTGGGAGTTTGAGGGTCTCAGGAGAATTTTTTTAAATACAGGTTGACAAATAGTTCTCATTAAGAAAGTAAACACTTTTTGTTTTCTGTCTGGAAACCAAAGCACTTTGTGGAAAGGTTTAGTTGATCCTAAGGTCTGATCTCTGTGATTTCCTAACACATTAGATTTTCTTCCAAGTCAGATAATCACAATTTGGAAAGCTGGGGTGGAGAGGGAGGGGGAAGAGAAAGAGAGGATGAAGGGTGTAGGTTATGTCTTGGATTAAGGACACTACAGTAGCAATTGCCTCCCAATTACTTTAATTCCCTATTTCATCTAGCTAGGCAATGTGATCAAAACTCAAGGCTGCAGCTGTCAACACAAAATAATACAGTAAAATAATTTAACATATTCAAATATTGAGTGATATCTTTGTAAAAGGCAATGTAGAAGTTGTGCCACCCAGTGGAACAACTAAGAAGAAAATACTGTATACAGAAAGTTCTACGGTGCTCAAACTGCAAATACTTTCTGTGGTATCATTCAGACCATGGTTGTTAATTCAAATTTTTATCTATTGTTCTTCTGAAAACTCATCAGAAGCTACCAATTGTTCTTTGACTAAGTATAGAAAGTACCATTTAAAGCAGGATTTTAAGGAGGTGTGATGCTTTACCTTTTTCTGTATGTTTCATGGCTGTACAAAGATTTGATTTCTGAAAGATTTGTTTGCAATGAATTAAAATGTTCTGCCTTAGACGTATTACTTCTCTCTTATACTTCTCTGTATTTTTGTATTATTATCTTGTGAGAGGATTATGGATCTCAGTCAAAGGAGCTTGTATTCTGGAAAACTGAGAGCATAAATTCCATGCTGAGGTCACACATATGAGTACACAGGTTGGTGAGAGAGCCAGCAAAAAGCTATTAGGCAGCAGGAGGACAATGCTGGATAGGTGAACCATAGAACTTTCTCTGGGAACATTCTCTCAAGTTGCTTCACTGGGGAGTACTTGGAGTTACAAAACCACATTTTGCTCTGTTTCATATTTGTGAGAAAAGGCTATTGAGGTGGCTATTATAGAATCTTTCATTTAATATTATTTGCCTTATTGGATCATTAAGGTGGTTCTAAGGGGTTCTAAGTGACTCTTAACTCAGCAGTCACTGGCTTTGTGTGATCTGCTAGTCTCTTCCTCCACAGTCTGCCATTCACATTCCTCTTTCTCTCAGCCCTGAAGGAGTGAAGAGATGGTTGGCTGAATTTTGCATCTTACAAGTGTGCTTAGGCACTGGAGCATGCTTATGTGAACCTGACATGGTGAGCTAGTGGAAGAATGCAGCTGGTTTAGCAATCACAACAAAATAATCTTTCAAGCCAATCATACTGTTCCCTCCAGGCTCCTGTTTCCAGAGGATCCCAGCTAGAGGGTTTGCAACAAAACCAAAGCCAATCTGCATGCCAGGATGCAAACCAGAACACCCTGATATGGGTCAGTACATGCACAACCTCTTGACAGAGCTGAGGCTCTCACTGCTTTAAGGTGTGTACCTTTTTATCTACCAAACAGGTGTTCTGGTTAGGTATTCTACCTTGTGCTGTGATCTTCATTTTCTTCATAGTCTCCAGATGTATTCTCACACTTTCCTAGAAGCATTTGCAAGAAGGGAGAGGTAACATAATCAGCTTTAAAAGCAAACTTTGGAGTGAAACATTATGAAAAATCTTTTATTTTTCATATCTGCCAGATAAGACAGATTGTCTTACCTTAAGCAGACAGTCATTCTTGTTAAAACTTGTGTAGCACCCCATTACCAAACTTTGGCATGAATAATTAGGGAAGAGCTACTCCAAACACATGAATTCAGCTGAAATCATGTCCTGAGGTAATTTAACTGCATTTCTAATGAAACTAAGCACATCTTTTAGTCTCTTCAGGGCTTGGGATAGAGTTTCAACTTTAGACTTTTCATTTTTCTCCTTAACAGTGGCTAAGCCAGAAGGCACACAGACCTACATTCTGAAATTTACCTGACTATACTAGCAGCTCAAGATTAAACATGATTCTGCTTGAAAACTGATGAGCTTTTACACTTCTTTACTCAGATTTGTGTAAGATAAGAAAAGATCTTTACCTCAAGGCTCCTTATTCACTAAGAATAAAAAAAAATTGCATAGGAGCTGCCGTTTATCAGAAAAGGAAAAATAAGTCCTTTATTCCAGTTGATGATTTACACGATGATCATCGATTCTTCTTTCTTGTTTTCACAATTTATAGGATTCTTCTTTTTTCACATTACAGAGAGACTTAACTTTCTCTGTACTTTCAAATATTTTGAGGACCCTCTTGAAAAGACAGGGGGCATTTATTGTGAAATAATGTATAGAAATAGAGGGGTGGGGAAGAGCTGATCATGACTTAAAAGTAGATTTCATTGTACTGTGGAAAGGCCTGCTTCTGCTATTGGAAGAGGACATCTGTGTTTCCTGTTTTAGTCCAGGTATATTTCTATGTATGCTCCCCTGTGGTCTGAGGCCTCCAGGGTGCTGCTTTAAGCAAGCCAGACTTACTGCAACACCCCTTCTGACCACCAGCTCTGTGACTCTGTCTCTCATTTCTATCATATTATTCTTTACCCTCTTCACCCCACCCAAGCTTCTATGGCAGATATTTAAACTTTAAATTGTCCTAGAGCAATTTCCTTTGTCTGCTTGTGACTATTATTGGCTGGCTGATATGTCCAGCTGTGCCAGTGTGTCATAAACCGGCTGCTCAGCAAGAGCAGTGATCTGAGTGATCTGCACTGAGGTTCTGTTCATGAGAGAAGACCAGCAGGCACACACAGAAAAGAAATTGAAGGGGCTGTAAAAGAAATCTGCTATAATTCACGAGGGATCTTGTGCAGTCCACCTGCTCTCCTTGGCAATAGCCTAAGGAATGATATGACAACAGCCAACCAACATTAAGACATCATGAAGTAACTAAGGTCAAGAGGCATCTATGATGACATCTGTTATTATGATAAAGTGTCTAACTAGAATAATCTCACTTAGATAAGTGTGTCTGTGCCATGAAAACTGATCTGACAGCAATCCCAGTTACTGTCAAGAACCTCACCACAAGCCTGTGCAATAAAAAATGTAACTTAGCAGTCAATGTCCTCCCTGCTCCAGAGGTGACCAGTGTAAATCAAGAGCTTACTGTATCACAGATGAGCTGAGTGACTTTAATGAGAAATCTTGTTCTTATGGATTACTGTTCCCCTGCCACATCTTGTCAGCAATTCTTCAGAAAATTATTCTACCATTCCCAATTGCAAGGAAACAGATGGCACATGGAGGGAATCTCTGATGTGTAATGTCTTGGAAAAACAAGAATAAATAAATTAAAGACCAGAGGCTAACACTAAAATTGACTTCTACCAAAATACAGCTTAACTCGGTGTCGTGGGTTTGTGTGTCAAGGTTTTGGTAGCACTGGCTGCCAGTAGCAGGGGCTGCAGGGGTGGCTCCATGAAAAGCTGCTAGGAACTTCTCCCTTGTCTGCCACGCCAGCCAGCTTCAAGATGGACCCACTGCTGGTCAAGGCCAAGCCCATCAGACATGGTGGTAGCACCTCTGGAATAACTGGTTTAAGAAGGAGCAGAAAAACTGCAGCAGCAATTGCAGGCAGAGAGAGGAGTGAAAATTTTTTCTAAAGGCAAGAGTTATACACAAACTTGCAAATAACACCTTTAGCAACTTACAGCTGGGTAATAAGTAGAGAAATAGCAATTTTTCTTATTGAGGTATTATTGGAAAGTTCAGTTCTTTTGTATAACTACAGAGTGGATTCCTTAGAGAAGTAGTTAATTCAAACATGGCACAGTTTTAAACAATCATTCCTTCTGCAAGCTGCATCAATAAAATCCTCTGAGTAAATCTACTGCATAGATATGTAATGCATGAACATTCTATTAAAGCCATCAAAAACGTGGTATTTCCAGTAAGCTCCTGGAACTGTTTCTATACTAGTATGCTATCTCTTTGATCAAAAGCACAGTGCTGTAGAAGGAGACTGGATCCTGTTAAAGGATAAATAATAATTCAGAGGATGCCCTCAGAACCTTCACCATTGGCTGTTATGTAGCTGGTGTTTGGTTGTTCTGAAAAACTGCGCTCTTGCAGATAATGAAAGTGAATCAAGTATTGGTGCAATCTTGCAGGCTTTCATTGCCTCTCCAGGGACTCTCTTGGAGTGCATAAAATTGGGATAAATATCTGATTTTCCTGATAGAAGTATTTCTCTCAAAGTATTGATGAAACTTTGATACAATGTTGAGCTCCTGCCCCTCTGCACCAATATCTCAGTAGGTGTACCCAACAATCTCCAGCTGACATATCTGTCACTGGAAGAGTTCACGTTCCCCAGCCAGTGGCAAGAAAAACAAAACAAAAAACCCATAACAATTTGAGACACAAAAGCTGAAGACTGCGATACAAAGCTCTATTTGAAGTCTGCCTAAGCAATGTTTATCTCACTGGCAGTGCCACAAAGGCCGAGAGTCACTGAACCACCCATACCACCATGAATTCTCTAGAAAACTGGATCTGTACAGATCATACACTAAAGAAAAACACATAGCTTTTGCTAGAACCTGCCCAGTAGCCTAGCAGTTGTGACTGATGTTACAAAAGTTTTGATGAGAGCAGACTGTTTTCTCTCTGTAAAAAATGAACAGCTTTGATGGTATTTTTCATATTTTTATAAGTTTTAAATAAAGTAATTACGTCAAGTCTTGTCTTCCATGACACATTCTATTATTTTCACATAAATACAGGTCTGCTGACACCTTCAGCACATCAAAAAGTTATTCTGGTGGCAGTTCAGATGACAACTGTGTTCTTCTATTTTGTGCTGGCTACAGGGCAGCTGCTATGGTGCAAACAACCACTTGTCTAGCAGAGCCTTGCACAGGATATGACTCAACCCTCTCATACAGGTAGTTGGTTAGTCATTACCACAAGACCATGGCTTTATGCTGTGATAAGCTCTGACTCCTGCTATTTCTATTATGCCCGTGAGTTTTTGAGGATGATACATGGCAACAGTCAATTGTGAATGAGAACAAGGTGCCCTGTACTGAGATATTATCTGCTGTACTACTGTGCATGTCCCAGATGGATTTCCGGAAGCAGCTGAGCTTTTCTTTTTTCTGACGTGCATAGGGTTCATGACTGCGGGTGTCAAAGATCAGTTAATTTGTAACTGAAATAAATATCATATAGTTCCCCTCCTAGCCTTACATTGCTATCAACACTGGTATTTGCCCAAATGTATCACAGAAGGCATACACACTGGATTAAGTATCCCAAGAAGTAGAGAATCCATCACTTTACTCAGTATTTTACTGTATTTGGCTCACTTTAATTTTTAAACTTTGTTTCCAGCTCACTAAGTCTTTGTTCTGTCTTCCCTCATAGATCTGGATGAAGATGTGGGATAGCATTAGGTCTCTAACCTTTTAAAATCAAAGCCAAGAGATATATTTCCTTCTACTCTTGTTTTATTTCACAATGCCAGTATACCCTAAATCTACAGTAAGGGGTTCAGTATAACTAATGATGTCTGACTATTTCAAAGGGTAAACAAAGGTGATATGAAATAAATCTAAGAGTTATATTTATACAATTGGGAAAGTTCCACTTTTGGACTTCATTATGCTTTGCACTCCACAGGTCTTCACTTTCACCATAAGACTCTGAAGGGACTTTTCTGTGGTACAGGTTGTGTCTGTCCACCCTGTGTGAATCTGTCATGACACATGACAGTGGCATGAACAGTCCTTTCCTACCTCTTGGAGCTTTGTATTGAACAACTGGACTGAACCTCTTGGAATCCTGCTCTTGGCATTCAAATGGCACTGGAAACCATATCACACTAAACTGCACTGCTGTGTTTCCTGTGCTGCTTTAGAATGTTTCAAAGGAATCTTTTTATCATTTTGTGTCTAATTGAAACGAGACAGGGAGAACTCTAAAGGTTATATCTTGTGTTCTGTTCACAATCCTGACCTCCTTACCTCATTTCAACTATTAATAGACTTGTATTCCTTAAGACAGTAATAAATGAGGCTAGTCTTGTAAGGGGAGTAGTATCTTTTAATAGCTGTACTGAAATAATGGAAGAAAACAGAGAAGCTTGCAGACCCTAAAGGACTGGGTTGTGTGCTGAATATTCCTTTGTTTTCTCCTGCTATGGTAGCAGTCTAATAAAAAGATAATATAATGTTACCACTCACAAATTATGCTTCATTTGTATCCCCAGATCATCACAGCTGCAATAAATCTACTTTAGAAAGGTGACAGTTTCTAAATCTGCTTTAGAAAGAAAGCCAGTTTTAAATGGAGAGCAACAGCTTAATATAGAGATATCTTTATCTTCCAGTTACATTGCAGAGTTAAGTTCCTCTGGCTGATTAAACAAATAAAAGCCTTTCCATAATTCCTTAAATACCAACTAATTCTAGGAAAAAATCATAATTCATATTTTCAGTTGCACCTTTAATTAAAGATGAGTTTTAGCTAGTTTTATCCTTGGGACTTTCCACAGTTCATCTATATTAATAAATCTTAGTAATACTATGAAATCAAACTCTTTATATTAAAGGCAGTAATTTCCAATTTTTTTTGTTCTCAAAGGACAAGATTCACCATATGTGACTTCTGTCATCCACAAATTAGAAATCCTAAATTTACCTCATTGCCTGGACTCCCTGGTAAAAGAACAAATACTTTAAAGGGATGACTGGCTTATCTCAATGCCTAAGACAGGCACTCATAGCCATCTGCCAAAAGAACCTCTCTCTTCTCTGACCACACAAGAAGCCAAGAAAATTGTGTATGCTATGGACTAAATGCAAGGGTCTGGTCTCATGTGAGAAGCCCTAATATAACCACTGCTGCCCCAGAAGAGCAACAATTTGCCTTAGGTTCTGTGTCATCCCTGCCAGCCCTATGGCAGCACCTCAGGGCATCTCAAATGGCAATACAGGTCTCTGTTTAGGCAATTGATTACTGCTACAGATATCTAACTAAAAGCAGCTAAAATTCAATAAAATTTCAGCAACAGGAAAAATTTGTGAACTTGGTAATGTTAAAAGATCTTCAGGTTAACGGTGTAAAGATGAGACAGAGAAAAGCATAGAAAGCAATGAAGGTGGCTCCTTCTTTTTCCTCTAGGCTTGAACCTGCCTTTCACCCCAGCACTCCCCACTTTGGATGCTAAGGAAAGAGCTTTCCTTGTTTTAACCTGCTTTAACCAGGGTCAAACCAACCAGAGGAATGCCTTTAACCTCACAGGAGTAGGACAAAATTTGTGTTTGTGTCCTGCAGCAGTCTCGCTGTCACTGCAAGTGGTTTCAGACACTTTGCATTTGCAAATCCATAATTCCACACAAAGCTTTCATGAGGCCTGGCCTCTCCACCACAATCAGCAGCATGTTTACAATCACAGGTAATCAGCTGACCTGATGTGAATGCACATGAGATGGCACATTTGCCTCTGCACTTGCAATTGCTTTCAAGGTTTACTTTTAGAGCAGGATTTTGCAAAAACATCGGATTGTGTACACAGTACACATACAAAAAGCAGTTCTGTTGAATAATAAATAGTTCATATGTTCTCTGTTCTCTTAGAGAAAGCAGCATGGGTTGCACAATGCTTTGTGTGAGAGCTTCATGGATATACACTTCATTGCTGCAGGAAGTTGGGTTCAGAAGAGATTTCATTTCATACTTTGGATACACATCTTGATTAGATTATTCTGCATCTGCCTCATTTTAGAAGAGGTGTTAAAAACCACTGTCATATTTCCAAATCTGGTTCACACCCTTTGGTATGCTAAGAATTTTAATATATCTCACATTCTACACTTTACTGTAAGAGTTAACAAATTCTGCACTCAAAATCCATGCTTGTTACTAAGTATGTGATTTAATACCGAAAAAGAGAACTGGTTTATATCATTTTACACAGTATGAGCCATATAATAAGCATTTCAGCCTCAACTGAATCAGAAAAGTCTGCTTTTACTTACTGCAACATGAGTGTTTGAGGGCCCTGGGATTATAATCCCATTTTTAAACCACATTTATCTGAAAACATATTTCTTTTCTAATATATAAGAATGCATTAAATCTAACAGACACTAAATCAAGCAGATGTGAACCATGAACACTTGCTTAGAAAATGTGAGATGAAGTAGAATGAGATGATGCTATCTGTAAAGGTTCAGGCATGCTTGCCCCAGATTAAGAATAGATGTTTTAAAATGCAAGAATTTATTCTAAATAATTTGGTCCTCTTTGATTCTCAGATTTAACTGTAGTGCAAACCTTTCATATGCCTCCATATGCTCATTTTAAGTAAGCTTTGCATCTGATGAACAGTACAGACACACTCCATTTGCGTAGCTGGAATGTCTAAGATGTGAAAATCCATATTGAGCAGTAACAGGACATTGCAAGCCACCCACCAAAGGCTGTGTCCTTTTTGCCAAGAACAAGGAGAGTCTTATTTGAAACAGCTCATGTGACAAGAGGGTCACAGGAAGGCAGAGCACACCAGTTTAGCCAGGCCACATTTTTCCTCCAGAATCACACCTCCCAAGGTGAAATCAGAGCAGATTGTCTTACACCACAACTGTGCTCTAGAAGCAGTAACTACAAACTAACACTGGCAACACACACATGGGTTGGTATCTGGTCAGCGAATATGTTCAAAGTTAATGCCAATCCATCAAATACCTTCAGGCTCCATTACCCTTTCCTTTCACCCAGCTGCTGTTTACAGACAAAAGGAATCCACACTGTGTTGCTGAGCAGATCAAAGTGTAACAGGCTATATATGGCCTGCAGTGGAAGAAAACAGTGTGGCATGTCATACCACTGCACTGACGTAAGGCCATTACAGGCAGTGACAGTGACACATTGACTTTTGCACCTACTGTAATATTTTAAGCCTCTTTCCACCATGTCATCAAGTACAGAGTTCAGCCACCAGGCAGCCCCAGGCAAAATGTGCCAGTGCCAGCCAGAGAGGACTGGGACACTGTGGGCAACTCTAGACATTGACTTGTGAGCTGAGGTGTGACTCAGCTCTGCCTGGGCAAGTGACTGACAGGTAAGGATGTGCTACCAAAGGAGACTCAACATCCAGAAGGACACAGAAAGGAAAAAGTGCAAGTTTTAACCATAGTTTGCTGTCGATAGAAACTTGCGTAAAATCCTCCCTTCGCTAATGGATTCTTAAAACACATATTGCATGAGAGTTTTTAAATATTCTCTAAAAATCTAAATTTCTCAATTTAGCTAGATTGAGTACTGCCAGAGTAGAAAGAGAACTGTGCTCAACTTTCTGACAGGTTATGTGAGCACAGAGGAGGAGGTGATTCATCCTTCTTCCCATATCCTCATCCTGAAAGTAGAATTCCAAACTCTCCACGAGGCCTTGCAAAACACAGGGGCAGACATGAACAATCTACTGCTTCATCAACTATTGTCAGTCTCTTTCAGAGAAACAAAGATGCAATAAAAGGGAAGAGGAGATGTGAAAAACTCACCTCTCAAGGTGAAATAAGCATTACTTGTAGATTTCAATCACTCGAGAATAAAGCTGGGCTAAACCCAGTGACATTGCAAGCTAGTTAGCATACCCCATGCAGAGAAACATTGTTTTATAGACTGGCTCATGATTAATAACACTTCAGGAATGGTACACCCCAGCTGACATGCACAACTCCAGCTTAAAAGATTACCTTTTTTTTTCCCAGTCATTATTAGAGTAAAATTTTATGTTAGTCAAGCTAGTAAAAAGGAAAGAGGATTTGTTTTAAGGGAAAAAACCTCTTGCACAATGAATGTTTAAGAATGTTTCAGTTTTCTGTATTTGATCTACATGACTGGTTTATAAACTGCTTTTAAAACTGACAAACAAATCTTGTCAGAGAATAATACAACACACCACTAAACTGTAGCAAATGATTTCCCTTAGGGTTTGGTTTTGCCATGTGTCCGGAAAAGACCAAATAAAAACATGTCCTTGCTAAAATAAAGCAGTTTTTCAAAATTCAGCATCTTTTCCATACACAAAGATTTTATTTTTTGTAGCAAGGCTGTGCTTTCTTCTTGGTTTATGTGCAGCCATATGCTTTCAATAAATGTCAGCAAGAACTTTGCCAGACTCCTCAGAGAGTGTTTCACCTGGCTGTGTAACAGCTGCATTTCCCTGAAAGCTGAGGAGCCCTAGGTTTATGATTAACAATTTAATGTTAGTTACATCATGGGAGAGGCACCTTGTGCAATCTTCTGACATAATTTACTGTACACAGTATTCATTCCAACGTGAGGCATAAGTCATCCATGAGTAAGTCCTGAAGAATTAGAAGAAGCTGTGAGCAATATGCAGGAAAGCCTGACAAACAAAGAGCATTTGGGATTCGTTAATGACTTGATATTAACTTTTACATTTTGGGTTTTCAACTGCTATGTGTAACCATCAGAAACTCTAGACTGATGTAATCTCTCACATTCCCAAGTTGTAAAAGGCGCCTTTCAACCATTTTTTTTCTAAAGTGCTTTCTTGTTAGTGCTTGCTGCAGAAAATTACTATGAAAGCATTAATATCTTTTGATGGCAGAACAATGAATTTCTGACAAAGCTGGTGTTCTGCATAATCATGATCACCATCACTTCATATGTGTGAATGATCTCATTAGACTCTTATCATTTGTGACTTCTTATTCTCACTCAACTGGGCCTAATTTTATCTCACATATGTAAGGTTGCTAATGCATTTGGATGATGAAAGATTTCATTGAAACTAGTAGTTTGCAGTGACATTCATAATACTGCAGCTACCTCCTAAGCATACCAGCAACAGTCTACACTTCATGAAGTTTAGCGTATGGCAACAGTACAAACAGAGGAAAAGAAAACCAAAATTTCCCCATTGCAGGAGTTGTGTCAGAGGGCCTTTGCAATAGAGGGGATTTTTATGAACTGAGGGAGAATGATCCAAACTTGAAGAATATGATTGCAAGACACAAATGTTTGCTATCAGAAATAAAGCCAGTAAAAGTATCATTCAGCAAACATGGGCACAGCTAATACAAGTGCAAAGCTTTATCAGTCACTTCCTCTGAAAGCACTGAAAATTTTCACATTCTATCCCACATGTGGAGGACACAATCCTACAGCCACTTCCACTCATAGGCCTGCAAATTTCAGTACACTTTGAATTACAAATGTGACAAAAGCAGAAGCTTTCTTTCTTTATTTCTGCTTACAAAGGTGAATTACACATAACAGTGTCATAACTGCATTACATGCTTACTGTATATAATGTATTAAACATTACACTACAGCAGAGAAAAGAGATCTTCCAATTTAAAACCTGCAGGCAGAATCCAAGTATTACTGCAGTTTCTAAATAGATCTGTTGTGCTCTCTTCATCCATGAAATGTTTAATTCAAACATCTCTTTTCTCACCAAATTTATCAGACCCTAGGGATCCCTTTGGCATCAGGAATCACAGCTCAATAAAGCAATCAAATGGAATGGAAGAACTGGGTTACTGATCAATTTGTTCTCTGGGATGCTCAAAACATCCTGAATTTTGACTGAGTGATCTCTGTTGTATAGAGGGAACTCTCAGAGGGCATGGAGCTGCCAGAGTAGCTTCTTTCACCATCTCCTCCAATGGGCCTCTTTTCTAGCAAGAGGCACAGCTAGGAGCAGGCAGTGTGCATTCCCTGCTGGCACAGATCCCAAGGGCCATGGCTGTTACCTCATGTGCTGGTGACACTGGGACAGGCTCTGCAGCCACAGAGTGGAGCTTTCTGCCAGCTGCAAGCAGACTCTGGACTGCCCTGCTGCAAGGTCTGTGCAAGCTGCCAAACAGCCAGTTCTCCTCTACACTCGGACAATAATAATCGTGGCAGGTGGGATTGTCAGGAATGACTTATGGCACACCTGCACAGCCAGAGTACAGTGGTGGAAATCAGCACATGAAAAGGTGGCACTGCAGGTGTTTTTTTCTCCAGGAAGCTCCAGATTCTCTGTGTATGGATCTATATTTCCTTTACATAAGTACTTCAAATGCAGGGTTTTTTTTGGAAGAAGTTTCTACATACTGCAGCTACACACTGTGTTTCACAAAACCCAGACTCTTATCTGATAATTTTGCTCGATTTTCCACTGCCTGTTCACTGATCTACGTCTTTCCACACAATTTCTCTTAAAGGCTTAATGCACTTTTGATCTTACAGTGTGTCTATTTCTACATAACAGCGTCCTCACATGAATACAGCAGGATATTCCATACAGGCATACACAGGACACGTGTGTACATATGCAAATGGCAGAACCAGGCATGGAAGATAAGCCCCAAGAATCCCAGCCAGGAATTAGTGGTTGTACCAGCATCAAAGGATCACACAGCCAGGCTTTGTGGTAGAGGGACACCATATGACCCATTCAATGTTCTTCTTTGAAATGACCTGTTCATCTTAACTTCTAACAGAATTAGATGCAAAACTTGCATCTCAAGGAAAGCACAAGCTATGTTCTGAGTCTGACATTCCTGTTTCCAGTGGATGCCAAAGGCCATATTTTATTGGAGTAGAACTATATTTCACTTGTTCTGCTCCTGGGCTCAAAGTAATTTGCTATTTTGCATAAAAATGACCTTTGTGAGTCTGAACAACTACACTTTAGTATCAGTAATTAAGCAAGTGAGGAGAAGGTTACTACAGGTACAAAACATGTATGTGTTCTATATATCTCCAGTGCACCAAAGATATTTAATTAGCTTCATCCATATTAATAATCCTGAGAAAAAATAAGGTTGATAAGAGATCTCCATAGTCACTAGTGCTTTCTGACCTAGTACTGCAAGAGTTCCCTTCCTCATTATTTTGAACTAGGTTCTTTATGTTATAATTATAACAGGTAATGTTATTTCTGTCCAAGCTCATGAAGTATCAAATGTGTAAAGGAGGAAATTACATGCTGTTTTATAGAGTTCCACTTTGAAAAATTTGATTTGGTATGTAATTTCAAGCTTACAGAGTCAACTTGCCATGTTTGTTCTGGGTTCATAAGCACTGCCTTAGGTTTGGTTAATATTTTTTTTTATTTTAATGTATAACAAAACAATAATGTAACAGCTCTGCCTGAGAGAGATTCAAGACTTAACTAAAAATTCATGATAAGGAAATTCCTCATCATGCAATGTGAAGTCACCTGGGCTGAATAAGGTAACAGCCAGGATTCTGTAGAGTACCTTAATTTTGGGATGCCAGATTTGATGCATCATAAAAGCCTGGGATTTCAAAGGACAAGTGTTCCACTGTTTTCAGAAAGAAGGTAGCTTGAGTGCCACCAAAAGCAATGAGCCAGTAAATCTTGGAAAAGAAATGCTTTATTCCAAGAAGAAAAATTGTTTACATTTTTCCATTTTGCATTAGATACTTGAAAATCCTGCCAGCATTTGCAAAGCTTATGTGATTTAATGATTGTATGAGAAGAGGCAACTGTAAGGAAACTGGTAACTATGAAATCTTAAAATAAATTCTACATAAATACCTTTATTAGTAGGTGGAAACTTCTGTATTTAGAGGACACTCTCCCTTGCTGTGTCCATTGAAATAGACAGAGCTTTTCATAAAGCTGCCTTAAAATCATGATATACCAACAGCTACAGTAGATATCACAAGAGGAGAATACAGTTATTCCCATAGTTAGTTTGTATGTCCTTCCTGCTGTGCTGCACCCAGTTATTGTGTTCAACTAGATAAAATAAATATAATCAAAGATGTCCTCTGTGCTGGTGCTAAAAAGGTAAGTGGTTTACTGCAAGGTGGGGAGGGGCAGGGCAGGTTGAGGGGTACAAGGCACCTTTACCTTCTTTCTAAGAGAAACTGTAGTTACATTTCCCCAGGGTCTGGTGTTGTGCAGTGACCTTGAGCCTGACTGTTCTCACAGTAACTGTGTCAGGTGGGACATCAAATGTACTCAGCTGCACTCACTGCTGCAGCAAGATAGCAAGCAAAGGGGAGCATAGGCCATCCTTCACTTTCAAGAGGATAATATACTTGATGATACATCACTTTGGGTCCATACCATTATTTTGTACCTCTCACTCCTTGTACAGAAGAACTGTGAAACTGCTTAGGACTGCACTGTCATCCACAGCTGCCTCATTGTGTCCCACCTTTCCTCAGATTCTAAAAGCACTCTTGGTATCCCTCCAAAGGCCTATGGAAATATGAAGTTTCATGCCTCCTCTACTAACACTGTCCACTACCTCTTCTCCTTCAGAAAGACTTTTTCCCAATCAGGTATACATTTGTGAACATAAAGGCAAGAATATGAAATCTGTGCTAACCATTAGGAAGCTACCAATATGCTGAGAGCACTGAAACAGTAACTGGAAAAGAATGCAAAGGGATTTTCTGTCTCTCAGGTCAAGGTTTAAACTAATTTCTTTTAGCCACTGTACAAAGATACCTGTGTGGACACCATTGCTAGAAGTGGCCCATTCAACCCTGAGTTCCATGCTGAACAGAATTTAGAAATCTCCCTTAGAATTTTCTTTGGACTATCTAAACATTGGCTTCCTTGTGTATTTATGAACATCAAAATCTTTGATGCATTTCAGCATCTTACTGCAGAGAAAAATATGATGTTTTCTTTCTTGTTATACTCCCTTGATTTGCCAGAAAGCACAAGATGCATAAAGCAATATAATTGGCTCTTTTGTGACCATGCAAAGAAACAGTCACAGTTTCATAGGATACAGCCATGGTCCTGGCTCCCTCCCCCTCTGCCCCCCACTTCAGGAAGAATGGGAACAGTGGGATTCTGGACTGCAGCCCTTTCCCCTGTGCTCCTGAACACTTGGGCAAGCACTCAGCACATCCTCATACCTGCCAGAGACACAGATGCAGCCCAGAATTAAAGATCAGGTTTTGGGGTTTTTTTTCCTTTTAATGCAATGTTTGAAAACATATTCAAGAGCCTCCTCTTCACCTTTCTCCTCCCTTCCTTTCTCCCCATGACTGTCAATTCTTCTGACTGAGTATCATATCACTGGGATTGATTGCACAAGAGTCACCTGAATGCCAGTCACAATGTTTAACCTTCCATTCACCTGCATGCTCTGAGACATATGATCTTCCTCAAACACTCACCCTGTGATTTACCGGTCAGGAAAAAGTGAACACTGAGGCAGCAAAGTGCAGGGCTTAAAATGAACTGAAATTAAATGTTTCATATATTGTAGGCATTGCTAAACAGTAAAGTCCTTGTTTATGATACACCTTATTTTTCCTTCAACCCACGGTGATTTTATCACACTTCATTTGTAAACTCTGGGTATAAATTCTCACAAACCCAATGTATTTCATTTATTCATATTGGTAATTCTTTCCTTAAGGTAAAAAAGCACAGGACATTGCCAAAATTTTCTACATGTGCTAAAATTGTCTTCACATTTTTCTTTTTTTTTNGAAATGTTTCATATATGTATGCAGGCATTGCTAAACAGTAAAGTCTTTGTTTATGATACACCTTATTTTTCCTTCAACCCACGGTGATTTTATCACACTTCATTTGTAAACTCTGGGTATAAATTCTCACAAACCCAATGTATTTCATTTATTCATATTGGTAATTCTTTCCTTAAGGTAAAAAAGCACAGGACATTGCCAAAATTTTCTACATGTGCTAAAATTGTCTTCACATTTTTCTTTTTTTTTGAGCTACAGGAGCTAGTTATGTATCCAGAAGACAATTTTTCTATGGTTATCAACACACACAGATCTCAATCCCAAGTGAAACTCTGCAGATTAAATACTAGTTTGGCATAATTTAATTAACTATTTCCATTAAAATGTAAGTGGGAAAATTTGAAAACATTAATCAGTTTTCCCTTTATTTTTTCCTTATATTTCCAAATTTTCCAAACTTTTTAATAGGTGTTTTGCAGGCATATCATAATCTGAGCTATCAGAATGCACAGTTTTTCCTGTAGTTATACAGACTGGCTAGTTTTGTCCAAAGTCCCTTGGTCAGTTTCTATCCTTATCTGAGGATAGAAACAGGGAATTCTTTTGCAGCAACCAGTGTTTCAACTGATGTATAAATCACCACAAAAATATGCTTTTTGAGTGTGATGCTTGTGAGAGTCTCCCACACACACTGCACAAGACGAGTTGGGCCTAGATGATAAGGATTTGGAGGTGGTGTGCTCATTTTTATTTTCCACACTGATCCAGACTTCAAAATCAGGAGAGGAAACACAAAAAACAATTTGACATTTGGATAGTGCTATATCAAGGAAGGGAGATAAAATTGTATCTTTTTCTTGGAAACTCATGGTCACCAGAAAATTTTTGCCAGCAAACAAGTAATTGGATTAAACACAATGCACATTTTCAGCTGAACAGCTTTCAATTCACAATGGGCCTGCTCTCCCTGGGTTACAGCTGATCACAAATGCTTTCCAAGCAGGGTAAAACTCTGCTGTTCTAGTTTGGTAGCTTTTCACATTTGCTGCATGGTGAAAGGGTATGGTGAAAGGGTGTTGAGAACTAAGCCTACATGGTGTCACAGGTCTTAGCTTGTTGTACAGAGGATTTGTTAGGAAAGCAGCTACATTGGTGCAAATCTTCTCTATTGGCAGAGCAAACAACCACACTCTCCATGCAGTGTTGCAATCCATCTGGGTTTCAAGAGGGGATTAAATTCTGCAACTCAGGCTGAATGGAGGAACCGTATAGCCACAAACCCCTGTGTTGCAGGGGCACACACAAATGGAGGGACTTAGACACTTCCCCTTCCCCACAGCAAATTCATCCATGAGCTCTGCAGTCACAAGTGTAGAAAAAGGATGGGATAGGATAGGATAGGATAGGACAGGAATATTTTGCTCTGTTCTTGCTCTGCCTCAGTTTTACATCTGAACATAAGGATGGATAAGTTTCAGACAGTTTTCACTCTACATTAGTTCATGATCTCTTTTTCCTGGATCATATTTTGTGTAATTATGAAGACATACAAGCTTTCCTTGATGGATTTTGTGCTTTACAAAAGACTAGTTCAGTGTGGCTAAACATATTCACTGCACTTAATAAAACTGAAAATAAATGAGTGGAAAGGCTTGTCTTTATCCTCCTTCCACGGCATTGTTGTTCTTTCCAGTGTTCTTTGGAGTATATTCTTCAAAGGCTTGTCCAAGCTGTTTATAAGCCTTTTTCTTTACAAATAATGAACTGTATTAAGACATGATTTTGAGCAATGCTGGATAAACAGGAAGTGTCCATCAAACCAGAGTTAACAAATGTCTATTTGTTAGAACCACTAGAACAGGAACTCTGCTGTCACTTCACTCCTGATATTTATGAGCCCAAAGCAAGAGGAGATTTAGGTAGGTTTCCAAAACCAGGAATTGATTCCCTCTGCATTACTTCTGTTTAATATAGATTTGACATTTCCACAACCCATTTCTCCTCAGGATAAAATATTTCACTGTTACAACAATGTGCCAGTGAAATCCTTCCTCTCTCACAGTTTCCAAGTCAGCATCTTTACCCAGGCAAACCTTTGCCAGTCTACTTAGGTTTGTCTAGTATGAACACAATGTGATTCACAGTGGTGATTGCTCCAGTGTTTATAAGACTATTTTTATAACACTCCATAAGGATGAGGTAAAACTTCACCAGAAGGTTATGGTATACCTCCTGACATTTTATTTGACTCTTGTCCTGCTGTTCTGTTTTAGGTTTGGACATGCCAAATCCTCATAGGGAAGAACTAAAACCTCTCACTGCTCTGATTTGTTGTATTAAAGCTGTAATAAGGCCTTCTAAGAAAGGCTCCTGACAGTGATTCTGATGTCTCTCAGGACAAAGAAGCAGCCTTCAAAGCCAGTACAATTTTGTCACACAGAGATGTGGAGAACAGGAGCTCCACCCGCCCTAACACCAAATAACAGGGAATAGGAATGGAAGCCAGAGCTGGTCACAGCCTGCTGGAGACTGGGCAGAGCCAGAGAACACTCAGCAAGAGAATGCCACTGTCTGAAGCCTGTTCCAGGCCAATGTGGCAGTAAAGGGCTACAGTAGCCACAGTCATAACCCTAAAACAATAGAGGATAAAACACTAAAAACATCTCAATAAATTGTAGTACAATGAGCCATTGGCTTCCAAGCCTGTCTGGAAAGCCTGGGACTTGCTCATTGCCACGTCCTGTATGACCTCCTGTGTCACCAGAGTTCACTTGGCAGAACTGAGGACACGAACACTCCCTGCTCCACCACAGCACAAAGGCCCATGCTCCATTCACTGTCAGTGGCTGCTGTTCCTTCAAGGCACTGGTTGAAAGCAGCTGAGAGGGCTCTCAGAAAGCTCACAGTCTACCTCCATCCCATAACATGTAAAGAGTGCTGAAGAGTACAAATGCACTTACTATCACAAAACAGATCTTGTTTGATTTTTCTGTGGAAAAAAAATTACTGCCAAATCCTTTATCCTTTAAGAACTCAGACATAATGAAAGCAATGAGTCACCCCGAGCTACTACTATAGTCAGACTAATGTAACTGCAGCTTGATAATGGTGTAGCAATGAAAAGACGCACAACCAGAAACATTGTCACCTCAGTATCTTCTGTGAATGAGGAAAAATCACAGTCTTGACATCATGACTGGTATCAGTCTGTCTTATGTCTGGGTTCAACAGATATTGTCATAAAAGTTACACAACTGTCAGCCAACAAATATTCTTAACAGCAAATTTCAAAAATTGTTTTGTCATCCATTCCTGGAAGCCTAGGACTTACATAGCTTCTCTTCATCTACTCCCTGTGCACTTTGAAGGAGAATGGCACTCCATCTCTGCTTATGGATTCAACACCTGCAATTTTGCACAAAAATAAGCACAATATTAAAAACATAAATTAATTTTTCAAAGATCATTAAGGACTATAAATGAAAATTGGTGGAAAGAAAGCAAGTGTTCTGTGAACATCATTAGCTTTCCATACTACTGCCTTATTAAGGCTGAAATGGAATTATCACACTTTAAAGGGCTGATGATTTACTAAATACTTGCCCTTTTTTTCCCCTGAATTAAACACACGGTCGTAGTATCCAAGACATAGTTTAATGTAATGAAAATATCTACACCCAGTAACTATACATCAGTGAAAAACCAGGAAATCCTGCCTTTGCCAGGATGAGAAAGTGAGTAAATAAGGCTATCCTCAGACTAGCAAAGTTTCCTCACTGATACAGCTGAGAAGCTTCCTTGTGTTGGACTCAGCCTGGGATTGAACACAGGAGTTCAATTTCTAAAATTGCCAGTCAAGAACCTTTCAAACAACCTGAATTCATTTTGAAGTGCTAAAGGAAATACATGAAATAGGATCAAGCCATGCAGTGTTCACAAAACGCAGCTGATTTAAAGCGAACTATGTAACCTGTTGCGTGGGTGGACTTTTATCTCATGTGGGTTTAGTTAGCAGAGCTAAAAATATTGGCCAATACAAGGTTGGAGGCTGCCCTCTGAATAGATGCAGATGATAACCCTTGTGAGCTCAGCTGTCTGCTCCCATTTCCTTGCAAATGATAGTGTATTTCCAGCACAAATTACAGGAATTTAGACTGTTTGTTTGTACAGAATGAAATTGCACAACTATACAATTCTGCACGCAAATACTGTGGAAGCACAGCGGAGGCTTCCTCACTGGGGGTCTAAATATGAGTTACCAGGACTCTGTATAAATTCTTCCCAAATAAAATAATACTTCCTGATTCTGGGGACTAACTGTGGCCTAGCAATCTTGCTTTGTCCTTGGTACCACATATGCAACAAAGGTCATTATTTTTCAGTTACTTATTCTAAATTTTACATTTAGCCAAATTGCTAACAGTTTCTGCCCACTTAATGGAGGGGTTCACAATACCAGTGTCATTTATCTTAAAGGCTCAGCTCCTGGAATCCTGTGATCATTCTCCCAAATTCCTTTTACAAATGTAAAGCACAGGGCATGCTAGTGTTTGACAGTAGTCTGAAGCTGATTTATGTGCTGAATGCAGTCTTTCCGTGGCATCACAGAGCTCCACACAGGCTCATTCCCCCTGCTGCACAGTTCAGCATCCTGATACAGCATGCATGTATACTGCACTATTGATACAGTATACAGCAGGTACATTTCGAACCTTCACGACTCCACGGGGAAGCACATGACATAAAAATCATCAAAAGAAGATTCAATGAACCCTGCTTCTCTCATGGTTTACGTGATACGGGGCTGGGCTTATTAGCTCAGCACAGAATGCCTGATCTCTGCCATTCAGATAGGAGAGCAGCTTGGCTGCAAGCCCAGCCTGCCTCTCTACCTAAAATACTGCCAGCTCCTGCTGTCCTTCGGCTGTATCTTAGCCCTTCGCCTTTCAAAGGGGCTGTGTTGTCAGAAACTCCCCGTGACCAATATTGAACATCACTGGCACAAGGGCTGAGTACCTGGACCCCACAGTCCTCCCAAATCCTCCTCAACAGCACGGGATGACCCAGGGTGGAAAACTGAGCTCAAGATCCTGAGTAAGCAGAAAATTCCTTTGCCACTAGGCTACTGGGCAGTTAATCAAATTTACCTAAGCGTTTCAGCAATACGTTCTACAACCATTTTAAGTGCTTTTCAGAGCTGGATTACTTACAACGTAGCGCTATTGTTCTCTTTAAAGAGTTCTGTTGGCGTATTATTGATAGAGAGGTCAGACACCCTGAGGACAGTGGAAATGGAAAGCATCCTGGGCAGAAAACAGGCTTAACGCTGTTTTTAGCTACGGTTCAGCATGAAAATTCTGTGTAGGGGAAACTGAGGTGAGCAGTGCGGTGGGATTTACTGGTCAGACTCGTCAGCATTGTTAAACACAGGAGTATTCACAGTTCGGGGAGGCACACACACCTTGATCCACTGTCAAGTTCCACATTTCATCGTGCGGATGCTCACACGGAGCGGAGAGGAGGCGGCCGGGGACCCCACCCTCCCGCGCGCGGAGGTGATGCCATTGCGGCCGCTCCCCGCACGGGGCCAGCCCCGCAGGATTTCCTGCCTCCGCAGCCCCTCAATTCCTGGAAACGATCTCTCCCGAGGGCAGGAAGGGCGAGCGCTCCTCCGGCGGCAGCCCCGGAGCCCCGTGAGCAGAGCGGCGAAACCCTGAACCCCCTCAGAGCCCCGTGAGCAGCGCGGCGAAAACNTACGGCACGGTACAGTACAGCACGGCACGGCACGGAACGACACGGTACAGCGGGGCGGGACGGCACCGCGCCCGACACACCGCACCGCCCTCTGCACCGCGCTGAGCGTCACACTTCTGCCCTGTCCCCAGGCTCAGGTGCTGCTCCGCGCTCAGGTGAGACGCTGCGGCCCCGGCGGCGGGAGGGCGTGAGGGAGGCAGGGCGGGCGCGGGACGGACGGACGGACGGATGGACGCCGCTGTCGCTCGCTGTGGGTGACCCGGCCGCCTTGGGAAGCTGAGCCGGAGGAAGGAGCGGCGAGCGGCCGGGGCACCGCGGGGCTGGGACAGGCGGGCCCGGGAGCGCTCCCCGTGCCGGAGCAGCTGCTGACAGGAGCCACCGGGTCCTGCCCCGGGAGGGTCTCCGCACCTGCCCGCCTCGCCCTGCTGTCCCGTTCTCTTCCGCGGTAAGGTCAGAAATGCTGACAGCTCGCTTGGGTGTCAGGCGGTCCTGCTGCATCGCTCCTGAGCCGTTCCGTACCGTTAGATGTGTTCATTGTTTCTCTGATTTCTCGCGGTGCAGGCAGGGCTCTGGGGTATTTATCACTACACCTGGCATGACTTCTACCAGTTCTTGCAGAGGGCTTCTTTACAAAATTCATCCTGGCTAACCGCTGTTTGTGAAAACTAAATGGACAAAAGTAAAATCTGGTCATATTTTACTCTCTGGATATTGGTTTGGCACATTTGCCATAGAAACGAAACTTTCTGCTCATGTAGAATATCCAGGCACTTTCTGCATGCACTTTGTTTGAAAAGCAATTTGCTGAATTAACGTAGCATGCACAAAGATAACTTGAGTTGACGTACTAGCAGCGTACCATCTATCTCGTGAGCAAAAATGGAATATTCCTGCCCTTAGGTTCCTTTTTAATCTTAAATTATTAATGGTTCTCTGCATTACAAGAATGAAATTTGTAATTGGCACAGAGTGCAAATGCATGTAAAGCTGGTTATAAAGAAGGACGTGCCTCCCAAAAAGACCTAGCAGGAGAATGATGTTAAAGAGCCCTTTCTCTTCTTTACAGTTGTTGAGAACCTCTGGGGAGAAGCAGTAGGCCATACCTAGCCCAACTCTTTTGCAGCTCTTAGAGAAAAAAAAAGAAATGAGAAAAGAGAAAAACTTTTCACTACCTGGGGAGGAAAGTAGAGCTTTAGAGTTACTTGCCCTTTCATTTGGCAGCTGTTTAGTTATTGGGGGTGCTCCTAAGATAGGTCTAGTGGCAATCATAATATCCCATTTTCCTTTAGAACCTGATTGCCAACTTCACACCAAATATTGCCATTTGTACCTAGTTAAATGGAAATATTTGTATCACGTGTCATCAAGCTGTTGTCTGTGTAATCAAGACTGGAAAAAGTTTGTTTTTCTCTGAGAGACCCCAGCAAAAAGCATACTTGCCTAAGCTGAAATAGAAAGGGCAAAACACTTGCATTTGCTAGGGATACAACACCATTAAAGGTTTGAAAATATGTTGAGAAGAAATGTTGGTTTAGGTATCAATGGTAGCATTTCTACTGTCTGTTCAACCATGTAATGTAGAGCAAGTGAGGTGTGTCATAGTAAAGATTACGACTGTGAGCTGAGGTTCTGCTCTTTCTTTTACTGAAACTTCTCCCAGTATTGAACTTTTAAAGGCAAAAGTTTGAAGTGAGACCATATTAAGCAAGTCAGAAACATAAGGCTTAAAAGCAGGTTTTTTCCATGCAGTTCCTTTGAAGTTTGTAAAAGAGATATTGGGGCAGATGTACTGTGAATATGTGGTGTTACAGAAACTGAAACCAAATACACAGAGATGATGGGCTAGTTAAAGGAAACTCATGAAAAAACTTGAGAGGAAACAATTCTGCAATATTGTTAGTTTGGTGATAATGATAATAAAAGCCCCTAACAAACCAAACAAAACAGGAGTGGGGCAAAGACTGGATCAGCTAAGGCTTCTTAATGCAAAAGTGAAGCTGAGGTGGATTTGAGGGAAAACTGGGCTGAGTTATCTTGAGTTTTCTGTAGTGTCAGTGTGTAACAGGAGTGTCTTGTCCATCACAGAAGAGGCTTCTAGACCAGATTAGACATGACTGTTAGTCACAAGGAGTCATCCAGGGAGCTCAGTGTTCCACCTGGCCTTTTCTTCATTCCTTCTGGGCCTGGTTTGCCCTGCAAATGTTCCACTTGCCAACCTACAGCAGGTGTTCCTGTTCCTCACCTTCCTGCCTATTTAAAAGAAATCCCCCACTTTGGAGAATTACACCATGCAAGTACATCCCTCACTGAGTTACTCTGTGTCCCAGCAGGTTGTAGTTTCCCTCAGCCCACGGTGACCTTGCTGCATGTCCTGCACACAGTTTCACGGTGTGCTTGTTGTTGTGGGTGAGCATTAGTTCAGGTAATGCTTGCCTGGGTGTGGAGCAGATGGGAGACAGAAGGAAGTGCAGTGCCACGGCCAGAGCTGATACTTTCTCTGCAGGGACACAGGGTGAGAGTCACAGCAAGCCAGCCCAGCTCTCTGCTCAGCTGTGAGCTCCTCGAGACTCTGGGAAGGAAGGTGCTTGCAAGGTTTAGCTGCTCTGCTCTTCTGAGTGCAAATCATCATCACACAGAGAGGTCTGCTTCCACTACCGTGGTATGAAAGATGTTTGTATTTTGGAGCTGTAATGAGATAGAACAATGCCAATTGAGAACTCAGCTGTCTTCAAAACTGGAAAGTGGATGACTGAAGGCCACAAACTTTTATCTGTGAAGTGGAATTTTTAGGCTTATGCTTTAGTAATGATGAAAATCAGGTTTAGCTACATTTCTGTCTGCTTACATTCTTCAAACAACTGGTCTGACTTTACAGCATAACATTAAAAAAATATCTCAGCAAGCAGGAGAGTCTTAATGTGGCCTTTAGTAGGACAATAATGTAAATGATTAATGATTGATGAAAAAGAATTTTGAATGAGGCTTGTGGAAGGGCTTTACATGTCTGTTTGAGGCTAAGAAGGATCTCGATATATCCTTGGAGGTCATGTCTATAGATTTTAATGAAGGTGAAGCAGAGGAAGGCTGTTAGAAGTGAATGAGATCTCAGTGAAGCAAAAATGTAGAAAGCTCTGGGTTTATGATCAGATAAACCAGATGGCCTTTTCTTACTTTGGTGTTTTTGAAAAGGGATGTTCTGAAAGAAGCTGCAAGTAACTTCTCATCTGCCATCAATACTCAGGAAACAAGTAAACAGTTATGAATGGTACAGTATCACATAAAGTATCTATTTAAACAGTTTTAGAGCCCTGAGTATGCTAATGTCACTAATTAATAATTTGGGGTGTTGTTTAATGGTGGGTTAATGCTGTTATTTGTAGGGCTTATGAAGGGAGCCGTATGGGCCTGTCTTGGAGGAAGTGAGGGTGAACACAGTAGAAAAGATGGTGAGAAGATTCTCCACAGCTGTAGCTGCATGAAACATGGCAGTTCAGGAAGACTGATGCATCTTTTTCCCTAAAATGCTTATTGATAAGTAGCAAAGGGAAGGGCAGGACTCCTAGAGGACATAAACATCATGCCTCCTGCTCTAATGTCAGTTCTTGTGGCTTGGCTATTCCACAAAGGTGGAATAAAGTGCTGCTTCTTTTTTCTGTTTGTTAGCTCTGTTGTGTTGTGCTGGGTATCTACAGAGGGTTGTAATTTCAGTGAGAAATTAGCTTCAGTTCTAAATTCAGCTCTGAAATGATCCTGATAAGAAGGGAGAAATGCCCTGTGGGCCACTACTCTGTTCATTTGAAGACTCTGCATTTCACTGCTGCCATTCAAGCTAGCATGAACCTCTGAAACCTGCTTGTGCCACTGAGCATTGCTTTTAGGGCAGCATCTGAGGTGAAATCAGCATCTTCATTTCTTGGAAAAACTCCACCTTGCTCCTGGATGGGAACCAAGCCACAATAAAGTAGGCATTTACCAAACCCAACGAAGGACATTTATAATTAATTTCATTTGTTAGCAAAGGGGGAAGCAACACAGAATTCCCAGTTCATGTGTCATCAGGCTGTCAGCTCATACTTTAGAGTTTTGTTTACATTCTTGAAGGCAGCCAAAAAAACCCTCCTCAGAGTCTGTTGGCTAAGAGAGAGGAAAGGTTAACTGGGATACACCTAAGGTGGTTTGGTGTTTTTTAATCTAAATCCATAGGGAAATTATTCACAAACAAGCTTCATTTGAGAGTTGTGTCAATCTCCAGTTATGCTCAAAAGCTCATCAATCTACTCATGATTTCTTCAGTGCATTGGAGCAAAGAGTGTTTTAGTAAAGATACACAGGTTACCTGTTTGAAACTTTAAAAGACTGTTTTGTTGACCAAGCAGGCCTGTTTTACAATATACAATGGATCATAAAAGATGTTGCTGTTGCATGTGTTGTAATTTTAGGTTGAAAATAGTAAGGTTCATTCTTTTTTTTCTTTTCTTCTTTCCTCCTTAGGAGTGCCAGAGTAAGAGAAAGACATGAAGTATTTTTAAGGAAATTCTGCTTTCGATCAAGCTGCTAAAAATGGATGTGAACATTTTCTCCTGTGAGGTAAGTATTGACAGGGAGAAATAAAATAAAACCTGACACGTTTCACTTAGTGTTGCCTGTCACTGCTGCTCTTCTGACCAGCAGCTTTTGAGTTACAACATCTGTTTCTTGGCAAACTTTGTACCAAAAGTCTTAACTGAAAAGTCCTACAAATAATCGTTTCATTTACAGGATTAGTCAGCTTTGTTCTGATATTCCAGCAGATAAATGTATAAAGGCCTGGTGTTGCAGGGCTGGTAATGAGCAGCTTCTGCACAGAGTAGCTTTTGACCCAATGTCAAGCTTTTTTCCAAGCATCAAAGGAACGGAAGCTGCTAAGTCTGATTTTCAAGAGTGAATACTTACACAGACTAACTGCAGGTGCAGGAAATGAGTGAGGTCCTGGGATGAAGAAAGAGTTTGTACCACAAATATGTAGGTACTTTTCCATGCAGCCAGGCAGCTTTCTGAGCTCCTGCTCTGTGCAGCCTAGGGAAAAATGGGGATTTTGCCAGCCTGAGTTACAGGTGTATATTTATATTGCTTTTGTCAAGTATCACAGCCAGAGCTTCACAGTTTCTGCTGGAAGTATGTAAGTTAGTAAAACCAAATACATGTCTTTAATTCAGGATTGTGGGAAAATTCAGGTTGCAAGGAATCTCAGGAGATCATAGATCTTTGCTCAGAATTTGGAATAATCAACGAAATTGGGTCATTTTTCACCCATAGACCTTCTCAGTCTGTCATATGTTCAGAAGTATTAACAAAAGATGGATTTATAGCTTGCCATAAGTATTAAATGTACATTATAATAATGCAGATAGGAGCATAAGATGCTACTAAAATTTGTCAGAAGGGAGTGTGTTTTAATTAAGACAGGATTGCACAGGAATGATCTGTTTCTCTGAACAAAGGAAACAATAAATCTCTTATGTGTTCATTTGTTACAATTGCAAATGAAACCTCCACAGGTCAGCTAACACTGACCTAATGACAAGCTGCCAATATTTTCAAGATGGGTTCTCTGCAAGAATTACCCCTTCCCAGGCATCTCTGGGGAATCTATTTATTTACTTCCTCCTGTAAGCAAAATTGCTTTCTCATAATAAAAGGAAGGGAAGTGAACACTGTTGCTTATCCTGTCTGAAAGATGTTACTGAAACATTTCCTCTGAAGTATAAATATTTGTTCATGGGAAAACATAGTGACAATGTGAATAAAAATAAGCATCTTTTCAGGAAGCTTAGGGAGCAATTTTTCCCCTGGGCTCTAAAAGTAAACACAAACCAAACATCCCTCCTCCCCCCATCATTATGTACTACCAAGCAGAACACTTTGTGAGCCCTAGGAGTAACTACTTCCACTGTTTTGGCCAGGGAGGATTATGCAATGAAGGGGTTAATCTTGCCAGGAGAAAGACATTTTAACATTCAGAGCCTCATGAGAGGGTCAGTGAAGTGAAGAGACACTTGGTTTACTTTGGATTTATGCCTATCTCAATGTGCTTTGAATTGATCCCTCAAAATTGGTAATTTAATAGCTTTAATAGTTACATTAGTAATTTAATGAGCTCTTTCAGGACATCATCAAAGACAAACATATACTTGGTGAATAAAAGTAGAAGTAATGCAGTTCCTGAAAGCCAGTATACAGTATTACACATATGCAAGTTGTTGGTTTAACCCCAGCCAGAAGCTAAGTACCATGGAGCTGCTTGCTTATGTACCCCAGTACATAGGAGGGGAAGAGAATCAGCAAAAAGGTAAAACCCATGGGCTAAGGACTGTTTAATATTTGAAGTAAAATATTATAATCATTGGAATTAAAAGGGAGACAAAAGAAAGGGAGAGGAATAAAACCCCAGAAAAACAAGTGATGTACAATACAGTGGCTCACCATGTGCTGGCTGAGGCCCAGCCCAGCCCTGAGCAGCACTTGGCAGCTCACAGTCAATTTATATATTGGGCATGACCTTTTAGGGTGTGGAATATCCCTTTGGCCACTTTGGGTTACCTGTGCTGGCCTTGATGTCCCTGCTCACTGGCAGAGCATGAGGTACTGACACAGCCTCAGTTTTGAGTGAGCACTACCAAGAAACACCTACCCCATGAGTGCATCATTAGCCCTCTCACAGGGAGTCACAAACACAGCACTGTACCAGCAAATAGGAAGAAAATTAACTCTATTCCAGCTGAAACCAGGACAGTGATGCTATGAATGTTTTAATATGCATTGATTGATCTCACCATCAAAAAGTACCTAATGAGGGAAAGGGCACACCCAAGAATCCAAATATATCTTTTCACCTCTGCTCCCAGTGTCAAGCCTCACCTCCCAGACTGTTTTAAAATGAATTTCTGAGTAATATGTGTGGCTCTTGTGGCTAAATTACAGAACAATATTCTCAGAAACTTGCTGTTTCCACACCATTTCCTGTTGTTTCACTGATTTAGTTTCACTTCTCAAAGAGAATATATCTGTCTGAAAAAAGCTAATTTGTGGATGGGTGCGTGCTTGAGTCAGAAAATGCTACATCTCTGGAAGGTGTGTCTTTGTAGAGGTGTTATTTACTCCTTAATATCCCAGTCAGAGCTTATTTGCTTCTGGGCTTCTGTGTCACTTGAGGCATTAGGAGACAAGTAGTAGTAAATTTAGCTGTCTGGGTAAAGGAGCTACTGCTCTCTCAGAGATTACTGTCTTCACAGTCAGTGGAATAAAATGGTGTGATTGCCTCTACAGAGCAATCTGGCACTTGAATGTAACTGACAATTCAGAATGGTAAATACAAAGCTCTGGACTGTGCAAACCCAGCAGAGGGGTGAGCACTGTGCGTGCAATAGTACCTTCAGCAGAATTAAATTTATCAGAGGAAATTTTACATTTTAAAACTGCTTGAACTAGTTCTTCTCCTTGTACTAGAGATTAGAAACGTGGGGGACTGCTTTTTGTAGATGGTTAGATGTGAGTAACTCTTCCTAATAAGCATAATTAGGGAAGTCTCATCAAGCAGCCTGTGGTGAAACATGCAAACTGTCTTTATTGCCTCTTTCTTAGACTTGGAATCACTGGTGTGTGTTTTCTTGTACGGATCACTTGTGTGCATTCTCCTGCAATTCCTGCAATTACCATAATCCTTCAGCTACACCATTTTGCTAGAATTTATAGGAAATGTTTCAGGGATTGAAAGATATCCATCAGAACCAACCCTGGTAATATTCTTTCTGCCTATGGTTTATGACTTTAACTCATTGCAGAAACAAAAAAAGGTAACTAGATTTGTTTAGACATGTTGAAGTAAACCACTAAAATACATGAGTGGCGTTTGGACAGTAGAAACCTCATGTTGATATAATCCAATCTAACCCACTAAATTTTTTGTGTTGAGAAGATGCAGGCTTTGCAAGGCAGTCTTTGTTTGTATGACTAAATCACATCAGTAAATTGGTATAAGGCTGTGGTAAGAGGCACACGGTCTTACCTTCCTGGAAAAGATTTCTCTTTCAAAAAATTAGTGGTTCCAAGGTATAAATAAAATACAGAGAATGTAACAAAGTTATAGTTTTGGTCTTGAGTTCATAAAATCCCACTATTGCTACTGTGCAGAATCACACTGTACAAAATAAATGAAGAATTATACTGTAATCTTGCAGGGGGATTGTAATCCAAATAAGTACACTCTTTGAACAACCTAGTGACAAAATAGTGAAGTTACAGGTGCTTCATTCATTTCTGTTTTCTTTCAGCTACTTTAAGTTATCATCTTTCTAAGACAGACATGTAGCAACTAATTCTGTGGACTTTTTCTTCTTGAATTATTCCCCAAATTGAAGCCCAGAGGAGCCACTGGAAGCTTTTCCTCAACAGTTTCAGAAGGAATTTATATCCACCTCTTAAACCATAACTGGGTCTTACTTTTGTGTCTAGCTTGCTTATGGGACAGAGGTGCAGAAGAGTAAGTTGTAGCTAATAAGGCTGTTTCTCTATAATCAGTGATGATGAGATTAAGCTGCCTTTGATTCTTCCACTTAATCCTGCTCTGTTGGTTTGACAGCCTATAAAAATCAGAGTGTGGCTGGTGGCTGCTTGTTCTTGAGTATAAGCAGCGATTCAGAGGCCAATAACACTAGGCTTTGGCAACTGCAAAAAAGGCAACAAGATCCACTTTGTTTCTCTTCCCCTCACCACCCCTACCCAACGTTTTCCAGTTCCTGTAACTAGAGATCTGTGTTCAAGACTTGTCCTCCTGGTCTCCTTGTCCTACCAATATAAGCAACTCCAAGCAGGGATGGGATGGTGAGAGCCATGGGTTCCCCTTCCTGAAGAGTTTTTCAAAGGGGCTAAACCTTGTAGTCCCTTCTTCCTGCGCTTCCTGTTCTCCTTGATTGGTATTTTTTCAACCTGTCTCCTCCTGAACCTTTCTCTGGTGTTTCAGAAGTGCAGAGCATGGAAGGGCCTGAGGGCACTGAGCTTCAGTGTTTCTGAGCTGGTAGAAAGTTCCTTAAGGAGTTCTGTTAACACTGCATGTTGGAGCAGCCTCTGGAATTAAACTGACTCTCAAGATCCAGGAGTAGAAAGGTTATTTGTAAACTCACAGTCTATGCACAACTGATGCTCTCTCCTGACGTTTTTCTAATCATCTGAGAAATATAGTCTTAAAACCAAAAGGTTAGTTTAGCCCCAGAGTAAAAAATAATACATTGGAGCATGTGGGGATGTGAATTTACATCTGTGCTTTAAATGCATTTTGTAATTTAGCAAAACTAAGTTAATTCTAAGTAGAATTCTCCATGGGAGTGAATGCTTTTTTAAATTATTGAGTCTTTTTTTTATCCAGTTGTTCTCTCAGTTGTGAGATAGTGTTTAAAGCACATAACTGAGCTGCAGTGACAGAGCTCGCTTGGCAGCCCATAAACATGATTTGGAAAGCTGTATTGACTTGGCAAAAGCAGATTGTAGTTAAATGCTACCATGGTCCAACGCCATGTCCTTTAGGATTGCTTGCAAAGGCAGAGCTTATTCTCTTCTTCCTTTCCCTCTAGCTGTTATTCCTCCCTGAAAACAAACAAATGAAAATGAAAAATCCAAGCTGGCTACCTGGAATACTTAAACTTCCAAATGAGTAAAGCTTTACCATTTGTGGATTTTTAATGTTTATGCAAAGTCAGTGGGAATACTTGTGGTTTATTACTGTGCTTTCTTGTACCAAAGCCTAGAAACTGTCAGTTGCTCTACACTCTATTAGAGATGCATTCCAACCACTTCTCAATGTGTCACTCAAGTTTATGGTCAAAACTCAACTGTTTGTTTAAAAAGTTTGGGAAAATGTAAATATGCTTCCATACAGGATTATGTATCAGGGACCAGAGAACTTTTGGTTGTCCTGGGGTTTTATTTTATACTTTGCTGGAAAAGCTGCAATCTGAATTACATAAGAAGTTTCACATTTGTGGTGGGAAAGCACTGAATGGTAGAAATTGCTGTAGATGGTCATGAAATGGAAATTAATATAGTGGTGTGTACCTATTTCCACAGCAGCAGAAGCCTTTATCACCCTTTGATGGAATAGGAAAAAAGAGTGAAACTTGAGACCATTTCTTTATCCCCGTCAAAAGCAACACTTTTTTTCTCTTTTTCCAGTTTTAACCACCTGACTAACATTTGTCATTGCTGTATTCTGCTAAATTTACTATTGTGCACTAGAAATAACTCTTTCTTCCTGTCCTCTTTTTTTTTTTTTTTTTTTTTTTTTTTTTATTAGTAGTGACTGCTTTTTAGATAGTCACAGCTGTGTCAAAAACTGTCCTTACCTACAGCGATTGTGCCCACGCCCCTTACTGGTTAGTGACAGTTTTGGTGATGTCAAGTGGTAAACGAAGAGCCCGAGACTGCTGTTTTAGCAGGGAGCCAGGTCTGGATTGTGACACACAGGACCTTGAGCTGCTTTCACTGGCTTGAAAACACCAGGTCTAGGTTGTCACTGTAAGAGACAGGGAGGTTCTGGTTTAATTGTGATGTGTTTTACATGAAGGCTTCAAACACTAGTGAGAATAGAGAGAAGTGATTTCAAAAGATATCAGCAGCGCCTGCAGTAAGAAATCGCATTCCCACTTAGGGCATCATCCAGGGAGGCTTTCAGGACCTTTGCACTGTGCATGTTTTAACAATACTTACAGTGCATACCTATAAAGGTTGCCTATGGGAGGCGTTGCTTTGTTTCCAAGTTGTTTCGTGTCCGACCTTTTACCGTGCGAGGCCATGGCAGAAAGCCTCCGCCGGGGGCCGTGGGGCAGGAGCGGGATGTGTCCCGGCGATCCCAGCTGTGGGGCTGGGGCAGGATGTGTCCAGGCGATCCGGGCCGTGGGGCAGGGGCAGGATGTGTCCGGCGATCCGGGCCGTGGGGCAGGGGCGGGATGTGTCCTGGCGATCTGGGCT
>VWYP01010589.1:125906-174557 GCA_013400435.1 Pycnonotus jocosus
GGCGCGATCGTGCTCCGAGCTGCCGGTGTGCGGGGCCGGGGCGGACTGGCCGCCAGCGGTCCCGCAGGGGGCGGGTGGCGGCGCCCCGCGCGTCCCGTTTGCCCGCAAGTGCTCTCGCTCCTCGTCGGGAGAGAGCAGGAGGTGGTGGCATCCTCACCTCCTCCAGGGACGGAGAGGGCTGTGTCTTTGATGAAGCAGATCTGTCTGGCTTCCTTTTCCAGCGAGGCCACGAGGTGTAAGGCAAAAATAGAGGGGTATGATGTGTACGGGAAGCACAAACCTCCTGGCGCTTGGTACCTCTGAGTGTCATTTAGTAAAAACCCGAAGGATATCTTTTCCCCCTCTTTTTTCTCCTCCCCTTTATTTCCCCGTGCAGTGTCCGTGGAGTCTGCTGTGAGTTGCTCTGACAACAGCAGGAGGCTGTTGGGGGGTCTTGTGGCACAGATTATCAGTTGTCTATGTCGGGACCTATTTGTGGACCATAGAAGGGGGCTGCAGAGACAAACAGTAGTAGACTTTTAATTTGTTTAGTCAACCTTTAGTGGATATTGTGGTATCTGACATCTAGAGCAAGGAGAAATCTGTCACTGGACATACCGAGGCAGACTAGGTGGAGGAGTTGCCGTCTATTGATCAAGACACTACTCTGAAGGCAACAAGATAGTTGTTTTAAAAATGATAATAATAAAGAAAGCCCTTGAGGCTCTGCATATGGTCACAGCAAGAGTAAGGAAGTGATGCCAGAATAGTCTCAATGACTTTGTTCATCCTCAGTTTGTGTACTATTTCAGGACACACAGCTGACTTGAAGCCAAATGTTCAGCTTGAGCTGTAATAGCTTGAGCTGTAATAGAAGCTGAGGTGGAAATTAGCTTTTCCAGTGTGCTTAAGGTGGTCCTTTATCTGGTGGTCTTTCTAGGCAAAAATAATGCATGTGGGGAGAAACCTACCTTTGTTAGGATTACACTGAAGAGTTGTCATGACTGCTCAGTGTAAGTAGTAATATTTCAGTACAAGGTATATTTCAGGATCAGGAGTCATACTTCATGGAAACTGAATGGCTTTATTTCTTTTCAGTATTTTTCTGAGGTCCTCTTCCATTAGGTTATAATTTCTTTCTATGCATGTTGCATTTGCACATCTGACTCTATCTCTCAGATATGCAATGTATCTACACACTATCAACAGAAAAAAAAAAGGGAGTTCAGTATTTGTACTAGGGTTCTTTATCTAAGTGATATAATACTTAAGGAGCATAAGATCTGGGACAGGCTCAGATACACAGAAGTATGTTTATCCAAGAAGAAATAAACATCAGTTTTAGCTCTGGGAAGCTTTCTAAAACTCCTGCTCTTTTAAGACTCCAAGCTTCATAAATACTGTAAAGCATTAGGCTGAGGGGAGGAGCTGATCACTTGAGCGGTAAATCCTGATGTTTGATTCTTTGTTAATACATTTTATTTGCTGGAAAAATGCTTAAGTCCTATATCCAGATGTTACCCTGTGCTGAAGGGGACCAAAGGACAGAGAAGCCTTGAAGGAGGAGAAGCAAAGGAGCAACAGGTGCTTGACATGCTCCTCCCTTCCTCCCTTCTGTCCTGCCAGGAAAGTATACAAACACTGTAGAGCAAAGTATGTGCTTGGAAGGAGGAGAAGGAAAAGCTCAGGAGTCCTTGCTGCATGCCAGAACTTTAAATAATGGTAATAGGGTAATGCTGCTTCATCCTGGACAAGAATCCAGCCTGATATGGCTCATGCCCACCTTTGACCCCTGGTGATCTGATCCCACCTTAAGTCTTACCACCCTTTGTCACCAGCTAGTTCTTTGATGCTGACCAGGAATAGTTTTCCTTTTGAAACCAGTCTCCCTAACAGGCCTCCTATGATTTAACAAAATATTAATATTAATGTACACATCGTAAAAATTGTTTTGTGATGGTCTTTCAGCAGCTGGTAGTTTATGCATTGCTTGATCCCATGTTGTGATTAACTTCACAAATATACTTGATGGGGCTCTAAATTCATTAATTAAATTGAGCCAAACCACAAAACAGCCTTTTGGCCCTTAAGCTTTCCCCAAATCTGAGCTGTCTGTGAATTCTACGCTCTCACACGAGTGAACACCGAGTTCCCCCTGCTTTTTCCCCTGGCATATCTGTGTTATTCCACTAAAGATTCTGAAACAACGCATGGTGGGTTATATATTGAGAGCGAACATTTCCCATGCTTATTCTGGCTCGTGTGCTCGTTGGTCCCTGCCAGGGTGCTGGTGCCTTGGGATTCTGCACGGCAAGGTAGTGATTGCAGTGCCTGAAGAACTTGGCATTTTGTATCTCCTTTTCCAGTTTCCATGGTTGCAAGCAGTAATTTTGCAACTTGGGGATGGAGGCAAGAGTGTTGCATAGTCTTGTAAATTTTTTTATATTCTTTTTGACATGTTATTGCCTAATGGCTCTCTGAAGGAGTCACTCCAAAACTATACTAAAAAATACATCTCCAGAATAGATTGCTGTATGGAGTAGCTGCAAATGCACTTTCATATTGTTCCAGGAAAGTGTGTTTTTTGTTCATAATTGTTGATGATCTTATTGCCTTACTGCTGGCCTGAGTTGTTCAGATAATTCCCATTCCCACCATTCATATTAAGTTATGTTATTAAGACTTTGGTGTCTCTTTCCATTAGATTTCTTTAATAAAATTGTGACATTTTAATTGTGGTTGGCACCCGCTTTGTTTGAAGGAGTTCCTGGTTTGCATGTTTGGTCAGATTACTTGACACAGGTTGAAATTATTAAATTTTTTTTTTCCTCCATAGAATAGCTTGAAGAAAAACTCCACTGAGCAGGCAAGGTTCTTACATGCTGTCATTCTGAAGTGTCATCTGAAGAGTTTGCTCTTAGCACAAGAGCTGAGTAAAATGCTTTCTTTGAGGGGTCCTGCAAGTACAGAGCTAAGAAGTAAAAGGCTGCAAGATCACCCCATAATCACTGATTAATGTAGACACTCTGAGTGATTTGTTTGTGGTGTTTGTGATTTGTTTGTGCTGAAGAGAAAAGGGCTGATAATTAGCTGATGTTCTTTGAAAAAAAATCTTGGTTTTGTATATTCTAAGTGAGGATTTTAAACATCTGGACATTTCAGAGTGGGCATTTAAAGATCCACAAGGGTGGGTTCCTGATCCTCCATGGGCAACTTGCTGTTGGGTTTGGATCTTCATCGACCTTGTTTCCAGAGAAAAATGCAATCATAGCTTTATATATATCAAACTGCATTTTGAAAACAGGTTCATGGTTATGATCTGGTTATCTACTGTATATTAACACACCTACACTAATACAGAGAGTTAGAAGGATTGTGTGTGTCTGTTGTGTTTAATCTTGATAATCAAGGGATGTGCCTCATCTACAGATCTTCTGGAAAATTTCTGTAGAAAGGGAGTGTTTTATTATTGAGGCTGACCAACTTGCGTGCTATGGCAACCACAACTGTTTTATAATGATAATAATAACAACTCATTTAGCAATGAGGAAAAACTAAATGGAAAACCAAGCACCCCACAGCAGTTTGAGGTGAAACAACAGAAAAAGAAATTGGCAGCCATAACCATCTGCAAGCTGTGGTTCAAAACAGTAGCCTTATATTTCTTTGGAAATAAATCAGCTTTATGTGGAATATTTCTTAACTGCTAACCAAGTGAATGAATTAAATGGCTTTATGTTAGATCTTGAGTCTGCTCACATCTCCTGCTTTTTTGGCTGCCTGTGTCTTGTCTTCATCTGCAAACAATCACAGGTGACAATGTAAAAATAGAACATCCTAAGAGATTTTTGAGATCCTGTGTTATTCTTACGGGTATCTTTTTTCCATTTCCATCCATCTGCTCATCTTTCTTTAGAGCTGGATTAAGCAGCTGAATTTTGTGCTCCTTTCTTTTGGAAACGAGGGTTTCTGATCAGACCTTTACCCTGGTAGGTTCCTTGCTGCCCTTCATTTGATGGCCTTTCTGTCTTTCTCTGGCTTTTTTGTCAGTGCCCTTTCTGGCACTGGTCACACTTCCAGTAACTTTCCTCACAGTTTTGCCCTGCTTTGTTTTGCTGGTAAACTAAATTATTGCTGGTTGTAGGTTGGTTTTAGCAAGTTTTTCGTTGATCTTAGAATGTTATGCCTTTTTTTTTAAATCTTTATATATGCTGCTTTGTTCTTGTCTAACCAGTTCAGTTTCGGTTCCAGTTGGTCTTCCCAGATATTATCAGACTTTCAGAGCTCAAATCTAGTTGTCTTATTGTTGTTTTTATTTTAATGCTAGTTTTGTAAATACATGTTCAGCATTTTTAATCAGTGTGATTATATAATAGGTTTAGCACCAGCTTAACCTAGAGGCTACCTTAAAAAAAAACAACTGTGGCTGTATTTTTTAGATCTTGTGTGTATTCCTGGCTTTAATCATTGCAGTAGCCAGAAGGCATCTGGCTACATTTGTAAGCATTTAATCAACTTGTTTTGCTAATTGTTTGTACTGTAATTTGTTGTTAGCATCTGGTTTTACTTGAGGTGTCTAAATATCTGTCCGAGTTTCTGTCTGTCAGTCTCTTCAGGAGCTATTTCTGCTTTAATCCCTTCTTGAAAACTAGTGAACAATATTAAAATTATCTGCATCTTTAACACATAGTTATGTTATGGATACTGGAGAGTATTTAAGAACCTTTCCTTAACATAGCCACAGAGCTCTACTTTTGTTTTTATTGCCAGTTTATTTTAATCTCTGTCCTGTGCAGTATTGAGTCATGCTAAAAATATCTTCATTAGATTGCCATTGATCTACAGCAAGGCATTCAGGCATGCTGTGTCTGAGTCCTGTGATAACTTTGCTTTAATTGAGTTATTAAGTATATTGGAAAATTAAAACCCCAGTAATTTGTAAATTTTTCTCATGTGTTTCTTTTCTAGGATTCTCAGATAGTAGCATTGATTTATCTAGTTACATCTATTTAGATTTGCCTGTTAATTTTAAACTGGCTTTGTTATCATCTTGGAATTTTTTTAAGATTCCAGACTTTGTGCTTAATGCATATTTTGTGAGGGATTGAAGCACATTTTTGCAGAAGTACCATTTAAGAACTTTGGAAGGATTTTAAAATCAAACTGTTATGTAATACCACAGCTAATCTGTGTAACAGCAATTTAATGGAATATTGGGTTGGAAGAAAAATTGATTTGGCATCTCTGCTTGGTATTTGAAAACCAACCAGACACACTGGCTAGCCATACTCCGTCATTTTGCTTTCTAGCCTTGTAAGCATTTCCACATTCCATCTGTGATGTCTAGTCCATGCATGAATAAAATATGAAGTAATTTAATACCACATAATGTGTCAAGGGGGTTGCTGTTTATTCTCAGACTCAAGACTTTAAGATCATTTGCTGAAAGCTCTCGGGGTTTTGCTACTCATTTGGGGCCCTGCCTATGAGGCCATGGTGTATGAACATCCCTTATTCTCTGTAGTGTGGAGAAAATAAAATACTGGGTTTGTACTTTTATTTCTGTCATGACTGTATTCTTCCCATGGATGCTGAGGAGGAGCAAGGAGTTGGCTCTTGGTTCTCGTCTTGTGTTTGGAATCACAGAGAGGGTCCAGAGCCCATGGCCATCCCAGGTATCAGCCTGATGGGAGCTAACATCCAGCAGGCAGCTGGGGCTGGATCACAGACAGGGAACTGGAAGCCTCTGGAGTGCTTTAGCTCAAGCCTAGCAGCCTCTCAGGATGAAGGTTGCAAGGCAGGTGAAGGGATAAAGGCTGTCTCTTAATAGCTTTGTGTTCTTACCAGTCCAAACCCCTGTGCCGACGCAGCAGGTCGGTGTCACGAGGCCGTGAGGCTTCACGTGTGGTCGATCCTGTGTGTGTGTGTGTGTGTGTTCACAGCCATGTTCCTTGCTCTGCATCTGGCACATTGCAGAGCTCTGCTTGTGCAACCATGCACTTGTGCCAGGATGCAAAGTGTCTGGGCCCACGGTTCAGTCTCCAGTAGGATAACTTCAAAATGTATTCTCATGTGCTGCAGTCTGTGCTGCAGTGTTTCCAGAAGCATTCAGTGTCTGTGGAAACATCAGTGGGACAAAATAGTGACAAAAATCACTCTTGCACCACGTCTGTGTTGTCCCTAACTCCTCCTTCCACCTGTAATTAAAGATTACAAATGTGCCTTAGCCATTATATTTATTAGCACACAGTCTATACTCAAAATTTTATCTAAACGAGTAAACTTCAGTTCTAACAAAGACTTTTGTTTCTTGGTGTACATCAGTTTAAATAATGAAAAAGAATACAGTTAAAATCAGTATTTGACTAGTAGTTACTAAACATGGTTTTTTTCTTAAATCAGAACATCGTGCCCCTGACAATGAAAAATGGACACCAAAATAGCTTGAATCTGTTATTTTAAACAGCCTGACAGCTAATATATAATCTATATTTAAGTGATAATGAGATGTGAATATTAAAAAAGGTATTAAAACAAATCATTAGATTTCTTTATTTGTAGTGCTTTCTTCTCTGAAAAGAGGACAGCATCACTCCAGATGATGACCTGTGTTTTGTCAATTAAATTGCTGTAGGTTCCTTGCTGAAATAATTATTAGGCAAGCCATCCTGACAAGATTCGTGACTTGCATTTTCCCTTTTCTCCCTCCTTGATTACAATTCCCAGGCAGAGACCAGATTGCTCAGCAGACTGCTAGACATTAGAAAACCAAATTCAGATATATCAAACTATGATCCCACGTATGAAAATGACAGACTGTAGTAAACATGCTTGAGTTGGTTTTGGTTTTTCAAATACCCATTTTTTCCAGCTTACCTTTGTATCCAGGCATTTGTTTAATATACTATTTAAGGAAATAGTTTCAATAATAACTTTCCATGAGGACAGTATCTTCCAAAAACTTCTTCTCTTTCCATTTCATGTCAGAAAGAATTTTTAGGTATGAGTAAGTATATCTGCAAGTTCCTGCTTGGCTCTTTGGTTTCATTTTGTCCATGATCTGTGCAAATTCCTCCTTGGACAATTAAGAGTGTGTGATACTTGCAGGGTATAGTGGGAATTGTGGCTTTGTAGTGAACAGTCTCTGGAGTCATCTTACAAGTGAGTTTTATTGTGTGCTAAAGCCATCTGTGTGACTTGCTGTTAGCAATATTGTCTGGACAGCCCTAAACCAAATCCTGAATGGGCAGGATTGCAGAAGGCAGGTTTGTACTGGTATCCTTCAGGTTAGACCCACTGATGGCCAGGCTTTTTTTCCTCCTGGCATAAAAAGTATTAGGAAGAGGCAAGTTTATGCCAGCTGTCTTGTTTCACCAAGATCTGTCTTCTGCAAACAGGCTTGTGTTTACAGAAACCAAAGTGAAAATAGCATGTGAGCAGCATAAAGCTGCTGTGGTCCAAATAGTTGTGTATTTGCATAACTGAGCAGTATTTAAAGGACTGGGTGCCTTGCTTTGGGACAGTACACTACACACTTTTCCTTACAAGTTTGTTGTCTCCAGGCATCTCTCAAGAAGTGGAAGTAAAAGGCTCTGATTTTTCTAAAGAGCTCTGTTTTCACACAGAAGTAGAAAACAAATTTAACTGTCTTGTTCCAGTTTTTGATAAATGGACATTGACATGGACTACGAAAGACCCAACGTTGAAACCATCAAGTGTGTGGTGGTTGGAGACAACGCAGTGGGAAAGACTCGTCTGATCTGTGCCAGAGCCTGCAACACCACCTTGACTCAGTATCAGCTGCTGGCAACGCACGTCCCGACCGTCTGGGCCATCGATCAGTACCGTGTCTGCCAGGAGGTAAGGACTGCAGGTGTGCAAAGTGTGCAGCACATGCTGGCAGGTGCTGCTATTGTTTATTGGCAAGCCTTACCCTGCCAGGATGCAGCAATGAGCTCACAAGTGTTTTATGAGTGACCTCTACCGCAGCCATGGTCTGATACACCTCTCGTTCTAAAGTCGTTTTTCAAAGCTATTTTTAGAGAGATAAATATTCTGCCTGTTTTATAAGAGACATCATTTGGCAAAAAGTGCATGAGATAGACCCTTGACTTGGTATGTTTTGGACCTTTTGATGGGGTGAATTAGAAAAGTGATTGTTTGATGGAGTGAAAGAGAATGTTCTGTGTGCTCTGTTCCAGGTCCTTGAACGCTCAAGAGATGTTGTGGATGAAGTGAGTGTTTCCCTCAGGCTGTGGGATACTTTTGGGGACCACCACAAAGACAGGCGCTTTGCTTACGGAAGGTAAATTGATCCAAGCAAAATTTTAAGAAATACTCGCATTCAAATTTTATGGTAGAAATAAATTGCAAATCTGAATTTTGAAAAGCAAGGACTTAACATATCACGGGTATTCATGTTCCTGCCCACTGCAAAGAGGATTATCTGCTGCAAGGATTAAAAAGATATAAATATTTAAAAAGCAGCATAGTTTTACTACGCTACATTTCCTTGAGCAGCCTGCTAAGCTCTGTCAACAACTGTTGTCCTATTTTGAATTTTAAAGAACAGTCTCCAAAATAAGATTGTAGTTTCACAAAACTGAACATGAGCATTCTCTACCTGTATGAGCAGTGTTTGATAGAATTGCCTAACAAGCACAAACAAGGAGAGATGTTGGGAAATATCACTCTCACTCAATGAAATATTTATTTTATTAAAACCTGTGATGTTGAATGGGCAGATAACCTCTTGAGAGCAGAGCCAGATTCATGAAAGATGAGCCTCTTCCATATTTCCTTAATGAAAGCTGAGGTTTTTCTTCTATAAATATAAAATGTCTGTTAGTGAATCAATTAACCCATATGCTTCTAAAAAATGCATACATAATAAATATATATTTAAATTAATATGGTCTAGATTTTTCCAGCATGTATTATATGTGTATGTATATATATATATGCATGTAAAAGTTCAGCATAGTTTCAACAAGGACTGAAGCCAGTGATTTTCTGGTTTGTTTAATTAGATCTGACCTTGTGGCAGTACAGACAGCAGAACAGCTCTGTTAGGCAAATCCTGAGCTGAAGGTGGGTTTTGGACATATATTTTCATAACTCACATTTGAGAGGTCTCAGTCCTCACACATTTTTTCACCTTGTTGAACTTTTTCATAACCTTTTCATACCTGCTTCAGTCCCTGCAGTTGGTCAGATCTTCACAGACAGGCACATTTTTTTTTCCAGCTGGGAATGGCCTTTGTAGAGTGTCAGCCCCAGCTTTCTATTGCATGTGGCCAAAATGTACTGTCTTGCTGTTTTTATTCTCTCTGTGCTGCCTGATGACACAAGTGACTTTGAAGGAGGATGGTCTTTTCTATTCTCTACCCCTTAGAAATGCTGTGGAGGGTTCTGCTGGTTGAATCCACCCATTAAATTTTCAGGCTGTAGAACTCTGTGTGTTTTTACAAACCCTCCTTTGTGTACAGCACTGTGTGAGTTGAGTTTTCAGTCATGAATTACCTGGAATTTTCTGTCAGGAGCTAAAGTGGCAACACATCTGGGCTGCACAACCTGTGCTGTTTGTAAATAAGCTTTTGTGAGAGAAGTTATGGACTTTAAGGTAATATTTACCTTAATATTTAAGTGCTACTGGAAGATGTCCATAGATCCTCTTTTACCTTTTGGCAGCATGTGGAGCCTGCATTGATAAATTTGGATGTAACTTCATGTTTCTCTCACTGTTCGGCTTTGATGTGGCCTCCCGATATTCTGCAACAGATACTGTGTCACTGAGAAGATTACTGGAGATTAGGAGAACGGAATCAGGCATGTTCTGAACCCTGATCCCACGTTTACTGACAGGACTGGAGAGGGAGGAAACAACATGCTTAGATTCTAATCCTGCAAACGCCAAGGAGGACGTGAATAACTTGAGATCTCGAGGATTAAGCATATGAACACAGTGATTCATTTGTGATGTTAGCAGAACTGAACTTGTGTAGAATGAGGTTTGCTATATCCTAATTAGCTTTAAAAGGCTGTTCTGGAAGCCTGCTCTCCTGTTAGTGGTTTTTCTGCAAGTCTATTAATGAAAAAAGTAACTGGAAACTCTAAAGAAATACATTATAAATAGAATTTCAGTTTTACAATGTTGTGATTGTAAGCACTGCTTAGGTACTTGGTTGTTTTAAAAATGGTAATGTTGCATTTAAAGCAGACTGTTTAGTATTTTATCTGAGTTGGCATTTTAAAAGAGTTTTTCAATGCTGAATGTTCATATTTATAGGAATTTATTTTAAATCACCTCTGTACATTGAGCTGCATCTAGTCAGCTGTATCAAATCTTACAATACAGAGAAAGGCCTATTTTATGCCAAAATGCTCAAGGTTACACCTGCAAGTGCCCCGTTTTGATTGTCTGAAGGATCATATAATAATATAATCCTTTTGTTCTCTTAAAAAAATTTCTGTGCATCTGCACCTTATGCAGGGGAAGGCTTACTCCAGCAAACATTCAGCCAAGACCTCTAGTTGTCCTAAACCTGGTGTAACAAGAACCAGCAAGTCATTAACTCCCCTGCTGCTCATTGGAAAAGTTTGCTCCATACAGTTTTAGAAAATGTTACATAAATAGATTATGCTATAGATGACAGGGTGAACAGTTAAGAAGACTTGTAGCACGGATAAATCCTTCTTAACTTTTTCACAGATAGAAACATGAAAGGAGAATGAGAAAAGGGAATCTATATTCCACTATTTTTGTGTTCAGAATGAGAGAAACATTTAAATGCCGCTGGGGATGGAATAGTTAATGTTTCTCTGCCATCCCTTAATGGGAGTAGGGAGAGTGAGATCAGCTTGCATTCTGCTCTGTGGTGTTTAGTTTAATAATCACACTCCTCTGGGAGCTTTGGGAAACAGTTCCTGACAGCTTAAGGGAGTGAGGGGGATGTGGCTGCAGAGAATTGTGGAAATATTTGCTGCAGTTTTACAGAAAGACATTTCACCCCTCCTTAGACTAAAGTATGTGCTTTAATTTTGGAAATATCCTGTTCAGTTCAGCTTAGGCAGTACGTGATGCCAAACAGCCATTTATTAATAATCTCCCATAGGGTTTCATTTGGTGCACCATCCTCCCAAAATGCTGTAAAATGATAATATCTTGGTTATGATTTAGTGTATTGATTTCCAGCTCCCAGGCACCTCTTTGTTTAATAACAATCTAGTCTTGGTGCTATTGTATTCTCTAAGCCTGCAGATGAGGTGTGAACTTCATTTAAAGCCCAAGTTGTTATTCTGTAGCAGTTTCTCTGGGAAGCAAGTGTAAAGGCAAAACATCTTAATTTACATTTCAACTTGTCAGGATTCACTATCTTCCATCCTCCTGTCCAATCTGGTTTTGAATGAGAGTGTCAACACATATCATCATGTTCAGTCTAATTCTAGAAGCTGGATTAAAGTTATTTTTCTCACTTTTTGCATCTCCCCCCCCACCCTCAGGTAAATATGTTTGGCTAATTTGGTAAATAGCCTCTGTATCCTGGGGTTTTTTTAACATGCAGATCTAGTGTGTGTAAACATGAGCACAAACCTGTAAAGAGTTAATTCAGTCCCAATCAAATATTTATTCTCAATACCGTGAATGGAGGTTGTCAGCTAATTCAGCCAGGATGGCTTATTTACTTGCAACTTAAATATGAGCTGTAGACCAAACAAAATCTGTTCATACAGCATGGACAGAAAACAGCTTTTTCCTCATGACTTACAAATGTGAATGAGTCTTGCTGTTAGACTGCTGACAGAGCCTCTTAAAATATGTTTAGTGTATTTCCTCTGTTGTGAATGGATTTTGTAAGCCTTGTGGGTATTGTATATATGCAGAGGAACACATGCATTTGACTTCTTCTGTGTGATTACAATTCCCTTCACCAGTTACTTCAATGTAATTGAGTCCCTGAAAATATACCTTCTGAAAAGAGTCCATAACAACAGGGTTTATCGTTGATATCTGAAGGCTTCCACCAACCTCTTTCTGATTTTTTTTTTTCCTCAAGGGACAACGATGATGCTATTTCTGTAAGAGCAAAACCAAGGTAGCTTTGATGCAAAATGGTATTTGCATTCATCAAATTCAGTGAGGTTAGGGTGAGGTTTGTGGCTTCACAGGGTCTTACAAGCCCCTTTTGTGTATTTTGGTGTTTGCCCTGAGTTGATCAGACATGTTCCAGAGGCCCCAGTGCCTTCACTTGCTCCAGCATTTTCTTTCATCCTTTTCCACTGATCTCAGGCTTTATGTCTTACTTCTATAAACCCTGACTTGGCATGTGCTACCCAGAATATTTCAGTCTTACAGCATCAATTAACTATGTCTAGGATTCTATTTAACATAGAATTCTTACTCCTTTATCAGAAATTCAGTAACCAAGGTCTCTGCTTCAGGAAAGGGAAGAGGACACATAATTGGTATTTTATGGTGAATTTATATATCTGATTTCAAAGAGGGGTTTCCTGAGTCTAGTGGCCAAATTTGGCCCAGTATCATGCTGGGGTACCTTGTAGGCAGCCTGCAAGGTCTTGTTTAGCACTAAGCTGGAATTTTTCATATGTAAATGTTGAATCAGACTTACATGTGAATTTACTTTACATAGTCACCAACAAAATAAACCAAATCCCAAGAGTGTGTAAGCAGTCCTTTAAATCATTTTCTGTTTGGTTTTCTCTTGTTACATAGTTCCACACAATTTTGCCATTCTTTTTTAGCATTATTGCTGGTCAGCCATTTGTGCTGTAAGAGTAGCTCTTACAAGCTTCTGCAAAATCAGATATTTTAATCATTATTATTAAAACAATGCAGCTTGTATTTGTGAATATATTGCTGCAGAGAGCAAGGACAAATCAGGTTTGCTTTTGTTTTCTTCTTTCTCATTCTCTAGGTAACCAACACAAAGAGTAACTGCACAAAAATGGCAATAAAATAGGCATTTTTAAAAAAATCATATCCTTTTACATTCCCTGAGAATATTAAAATAACATTGGTAAATTTTTAATGTTTAGGAAATGTTAGTGCATTATTTTAACCTGACAGGGTCTGCTTTTTATGAACAAATGTCAAATCAAACTTTATACTGCCGTGTTAGAAAGTTGTAAATGTGCCTTTGACATTAATAGGAATTGTAGGTACTTTAATTAAAGTTTCCAAAGGACGTTTCCTGAAATGCTCACAGTTCTGTGTAGATAGTTAATCTTCCTCATACATTTCTGTCTCCAGTTTGTACTGTGTGAATTGTGCTTATGACTCGAATGAAAACTTAATTTATTGTGATAGAGTGGCTGTGTTTTGTGAGCTAGCAGAGCCAGCTGTGGTGCTGGTTCAGCGTGTGAACTCTGCCACTACAGGGTGATTTCTCATCCATCCTGTTTATGGCACAGAACCAATAATTTTTCTCTGCCCAGTGCAGAACTCTCAGGAATCTTTGTTTCATGGGGAAGTCCAGGTTTTAACACAGCATAAATAATTTGCAAATCGCATTTTTTACGTCTTTACTCTGTTATTCTTTCCATGTGGAAGGCAGTAGGGTGAGAATGTCCTGTTAGTGCAGTGCAGAGAGTTTTGCAAAAAGAACCCATCTTTGCTCAGCTGCGTTTTACAGTTGCCCAGCAAAGGTCAGAGGTGAGGAGCTGCTCAAGAACCACGGTGGCACAAACATGATACTCCCTTGGCAAGGGCTGTAACACACACAGGGCTGTGCAGGAGCCAGCCCTGCCCAAGGACACCCCTGGCTCCCTCCAGAGCACAGACTGTGCCCAGCCCAGCATCAGGCACCTGGGGGAACTGCTGTGTCCTGCCTGTGAACACCTGCTGGAGTGGTTTCCTGATTTTCTGGGAGAGGTGATGTGTGGCTTGTGGCTTGTAAAGTCAGGAGGGTTGGATCCTCGTGACTGCAATCACTGGGCTTAATTAATTTGTGAAGGATGCTGGACAGGCTGCCTCTCCAAGATGCTTAGTTACGGTTAGGAGCAGCCAGGCAGCCAACACTTGCCACTCCAGCAGTCATGGTGGCCTTGAATTAAACAGTTGACCCTGTTAGAGTACATGTAACACAGAGTTTTTTGTATCTTAGCTGTACATTGATTTCTCTTTCTGGGAGCTGAACAAATGTCTGCTGGGGTTTAGGTTTTATTCTTTCCTGACCTTGAATAGAGCAAGTATGACTTTACAGCATGTTTGCCTCAGCTATGCAGCAGACCATTGTGTTGTTGCTTAGCCCTTCACTATTTACTAGAGAACTTTCCAGTTTGAAAAGGCCTTGTTCCTGGATATGACAGATGTGTTGCAGTTTATATAAGACAGAAATTTGGAGCAGGAGCATTTCTCTTGCATTAAATTGATGCTCACAGCAGTCTTCGTATTGTGTGCAGCTATCTTTAGAAATAGCTGGATATATCTATGCCCTCAGTGAAATGTAGAAAGCAGCACTACTGAGGAGGTATTTCATTATTTAAAAGGTGGATGTTAAGATTCACTGCTGCTGATGCTCTGTAGCTGACACAAACTGCAGATACAACACATTGGTGCTAAATTAAAGAATAATAGAACTGAGATAGAGATGGTATTGCTGAGCTTATCCTGCTGACAATTCTGTAGCAATAAGTTGCCTCCTCAAAATGTCCCTTCTCCTCAATTTTTCTCAAGAGTTTAAATTCAACTTTTTCTTCTTCTTTATATTTTTCCTGTATAAGAGACCCAAAAGCTTGAGAACTGTTGGTTTATAAATAATGAAATTGCCCCTAGTTAGGTATGCCCTGAGACAAGTATTCAATCATTTCTCTACCTTTGGGTGTCAGCTCTGACAAGAGTTAGGCAGTGTTTCAGTGGATGAACTGTCAGCTTTAATCCTCAGAATTTATATAGCAAGTGTATTTAGTGAAGTAGTTTCTGTTTTCTTAGAAACCTTTAAATGCCTGCAGATATTGTCATGCTTACTCTGATTTAAGCCACCGTCCTACTCTACAGTTTACTGACCTTATTTTCACTGTAATGTTTATTTTTGCTGATATTGTAGAAGTGGTCATTCTGCAGTAGTTTGCCCTTCTAACAGGTTATTTATTAAAGACATTGGAGAATTGCTGTGCAAAGCACATTGCAAAGGCGACCACCTCAGTACTTCAAACAGTGCAGCAAAGGTATTTCTCCATGACAAGTTCAGAAGTGATCTATGTCTGCCCCTGTGGCTATTTCAAAATTTTGCACAGCTCCTCTCTAATTTTAAGAATTAAAAATTCTTAAGCACCAATGACCTTTGAACTGCAATTTATGTGTCCAGTCAGCAGAATTATTTCTGGAAGAAATGGCAGCCTGTGAGTAACTGTTGTGTGAAAGTAGAGAATGGAAAGCCCTACCTCTCTTCTTAGTGCTCCGTTCACACGTGCTGGGGTTATCTCAGCATGGAGGGGCAGTGCTTCCTAGGTATGTGGCTTTGTGTTCCCATGCTTTTGTGGTGAAATGTGCAGCTTCTCTCAAACCTCTGCACCAACAACATCTATTCTGACATCTGGGTGTCAGCACGTTTGTCAAAGAGCAGAGTGGAGTAGTAATGAAAATAGGTGAAACTGCAGCAAAAAAACCCCCAAGTCATTTGTGGGATTTTCATCAGGTACTTTCTTGTTACCTTTCTAGGTCCGATGTTGTTGTTCTGTGCTTTTCAATTGCTAATCCTAATTCCCTGAATCATGTGAAAACGATGTGGTATCAGGAAATCAAGCACTTCTGTCCCCGCACACCTGTCATCCTGGTGGGCTGCCAGCTGGATCTTCGCTATGCGGATCTCGAGGCTGTTAACAGAGCCAGACGGCCTCTGGCAAGGTAAAGTTTAAACAAAAATAAGAATTTTAAAATAGAATCACCTTGGTAATCAGGTACAACACTTGAAAAAGAGAAACGGGAGAGCCTAGTTTCCTTTCTTGTTGTAGAATGAGAATATGTGTGCTTTCTTCTTTTTTTAATTCTGTTGTCTGAGTTGGTTGGTTCTTTAACACACACAGTTATTAAGTTTCCCACAAAAATTTTGCACGTTGGATATCTAAATGTGTTTGAACACTACAGGAAGATAGAGATGGTAATGATTATTGAATGTTTTCTTATGTATTTTTCTCCATGAACATGTGTATCATGTCCCACCCTCTTACTATTGTCAGGTACTGTTTTAAACTGGCAGATTCTACTCGAATTTCCTTAATTCTCAATTTTGGGGGTTTTTTTGTAAATGTAATCCTAGATCATAGCAGAAAATGAAATGGTTGCAAATTAAACTTCTGAAAGTTCTGATATTAAAAGAGAGTTTGGAGTCTGTTCTACAGGAGCTTTGTTTCTCCCAGATACAAAATACAACCATTCACATATTTGGCCACAAGAGTCCCACAATAACTGGCTTGCTTCTAATTTATCCCTTTTATGGGAATTTCAATGAGACCAGATTCACAGAAATAATATCCATGATTGTGTAATTTACTGACTGTATTCTAACAAATTTCCATAAGGAGATTGAATTAATATTTTGTGGGCCCTTAGAAAACTCTGCATTGCATTGCAGTCAAACTTAGCAATATGATTTTTATAGGTCTATTTGTTTATTAAACATTTCTTTGTTGTGAGGGTGGCCTTTTTTGGTTGACTCTTTAAAAGGAAATGGTCTTTTTTCAAAACTCTTCTTCTGCGCTAATCCTCCTCCCTGATTTCACCATTAGGAAGTTTGAGTCAGAACTCTGCGTGTCTGGCACTGATTTGTGCCACCTGAACTGGTTATTTATTAGCTGGCACTCAGCAAGCTGCTGTCTGGGGCATGTTCTGTCTGTGCCAGCTTGTGTCTGTGCAATATGGTGGGCTCAAAGAACACACTCTTGGGTTGTGTCTTCTGGGGAGATGATTTTTTATCCTGGGAAAATGGATCCTAGCCCAGACTTTTTACTGGTTTGTTTACCCTGCATCATGTACTAGAGCTGCTCTGGAAATTCACGAGTTCCCACATTATACATCTACAGCCAAAACAAGCTTATCTCCTGCAGTCTGTGCTCAGTTATTCTTTTGTCATAGGCTACTATGATTTTCTTTAGAAAGCATGAGCTTAAGAAATATTTCCATTTCTTATTTAGCTGTATTTCTGGCATTTTTTATGTCATGAGAATTTCCATTTGTGTTTAAATGATGAATATGAAGAAAGGTTCTGACAGAATATCTGAGTAGTAAGGAGTGGTAGGAGAATTTTTTAAATAATGAAAGTTCTCAAGTATCCTATCAAAATTTTTTACTGTAAATTTCACTTCAAGTAAGAGGCAGCTCCATTTTGCATAAATGATTTCTACATATATTTAGTAACATTGCAGAGATAGCAACAAACTTTAATGAAATTACAAGTATGTGCTATTCTAAAACTCTGTGGAGTCATGACTGTAGATTTCCAAAGGGCTTTGTGTGCTTAGTTTTATATTTGGTTTCATTTGAATGATAGTTATCTCAGATTTAGTGCTGAATATTTGGTATAATTCCATGCTTTCTAGCATAACTTTGTGTGACAAGGTTCATTTTTATTTCACCCTAGGCCCATAAAAAGGGGAGACATTTTGCCACCAGAGAGAGGCAGAGAGGTTGCCAAGGAACTCGGGATACCCTACTATGAAACCAGTGTATTTGACCAGTTTGGGATTAAAGATGTGTTTGACAATGCAATTAGAGCTGCCCTGATCTCCAGAAGACACCTGCAGTTCTGGAAATCTCATTTGAAGAAGGTCCAAAAACCTTTGCTTCAGGCTCCATTCCTACCTCCGAAAGCCCCTCCTCCGGTTATCAAAATTCCCGAGTGTCCCGTGCCGAGTGTGAACGAAGCTGGATATTTATTGGACAGCCCTCTGTGTGCAGATGTCATGTTTGTTCTTCAGGAGCAGGACTGCATTTTTGCTCACAAGATTTACCTAGCTACCTCCTCTTCGAAGTTTTATGACCTTTTCTTAATGGAATGTGAGGAAAGTCCATACTTGGATGAAACACAGTGTAATAAAGAAAATACAAGTAAGGATGTTCTGACAAGTCACCCTGAGACAAACAGTGACAGTGATGAGGCATCTTTGAAATCTCCTGATGTTAAAATTCCCCCACCAGAGAGTAGTGAGTCTTTAAACGTGCTACAACCTGAATCTGGTGAAACAAACTCTGCAGCAAGACCTCTGTCATCCTGGGGTAAGGGGTTTGTTAGTGTGCATAAAGAAGTGCAAGTGAATCCTGTCTCAAAGCGGACATGTCCTGTAACTGTGGTAAAAATGGATTCATCTGTGCAGGCAGCACCTTTTAAAACTGTTTTGCAGTTTTTATACACAGGCCAACTGGATGAAAACGAAAAAGACCTCACCAGACTGGCTCAGATTGCTGAAATCTTGGAAGTGTTTGACTTGCGAATGATGGTGGAGAATATTATGAATAAAGAAGCCTTCATGAACCAAGAGATTACTAAAGCATTTCATGTCAGAAAAGCTAATCGCATAAAAGAGTGCCTTTGCAAAGGGACGTTTTCTGGTAAGTAAATACATGCTTAAGCAGGAAGGGAATGATTTGTTTTCTCATCCATGTTACTGTCACTTCTTAGGCATCAAACAATGTGACAGCTCACATTGTTCTGAGAGGAGAGATGACCCCAAAATTATAGTGTTACCCATGCCAACTGTTTCAGCCTGGGATTCTGGAATTTAATTTCTCAAACTCCACTCACAGCTTTTAAATAAGCGACCCGACTCTCAGAAATGTTGGACATCCCATATCCCCGTTTACAAGTGAGGCTTTCCATTAACTATTTAAAGTGCAAGAGTTATTTTTGAGGTGGAGGTGGTGGGAAAAGAAGGAAGCCCTTGGTTAAGAGTGTGGGAGTGAAACACATTCTTGAGACAAGGTTACACCTTAAACACAAACCTGCAGCACTCCTGTGCCTTTGTTCCTGTGACAGATGTGACATTCAAATTGGACGATGGAAGCATCAAGGCCCACAAGCCACTGCTGATCTGCAGCTGTGAGTGGATGTCTGCTATGTTTGGAGGATCATTTATTGAAAGCTCCAACAGTGAGGTATTTGTCTGGTTTTGCCTCTTTTGTTTACAATGTCTGATGGATTTAGGATGATGGAAGCATCATCTATTTGAAAGGTTGCAACAATCCCTAGAATCAAGGATTTATTCTTCCTTGCAAACCTGGGATGCTTTTCTTCTTAAAGCATTAAATAAGGTTGCCTAGGAAGACTATGTACTTTCTCCAATGCACAAGTCTTCCTCCAGCACTGGACTGTGTGTTTAAGCCCAAATTCCTGTAAAATATTAAATATGGGGAAGGAAATAAAGTGTGAATTTGAGAATTTCTTTAATTTTTTAAATTTATTTTGTGACTATATATTTATATAATCAAAATCCCTACAAAGAATACTGGGGGCAAGGACATTGATAAAGAAATCAAGGATAAAAAAGGGTAAAGAACATATGAGTGTTAAACTAAAAAAGGAAGCTCTTTTCACAGTAGAAACTGAGCTAACTTTAGGAGAAGTTCTACTAACTTTAGTAGAAACTCAGATTCTGTAATGGAGTAAAGCAGGTATGAAGTACAGTTTAAAAGATCTCAATGCNATCTGTAATGCATCATCTTGTCCTCTGGAGTAAAGCAGGTATGAGGTACAGTTTAAAAGATCTCAATGCTTTGAATAAGATTTTGCAGAAGAAGCCCTGTATTTTTATGTGCCTTCATGGTCTGTTTTTCAAATTCCAAACTGCTAGTGTTTTTTCTTGTGCCATGGCCAGTTTGGGTTTGGATTTTTTTTTTTGTTGGTTTTCGTGTTGCTTTCCATACAATTATGCTCATATAAAGTGTGGCTTCTAATACAGCTGTATTCTAATTTTCTGGCTTTTAATACAGCTGTAAACACAATTCCTTTCCCAGAGGCATACTCAACAAGTGGTTCAATAAAAATACATATTTTGATTCTAGTAGACAACATTTGACAATGAAGAATATGCAGTTACTTTCTACTTTCTAATTATTAGCTTCACAGTCTTAGCTCATCTCTCCAATTTAAAATATTTAACATCCATTTCGTAGAGTTTAAAGCATTCAGTAATGCTTTTGGAAGTTTGAAAATATAGGTAGATATGAACTGAATAGTTTACAAATAATAAAAACCATCTATTTTTACATATTACCTTTTCTGTGTTTGGGCCAAATTTTATAAACTCATTCATTAAATTTACAGTTCTCTGCATGAACAAAAAAATATATCAATAATGAATGAGTTTCACAGCTAGCTGCTCTCACTTGGAGAACTGAGCTGCTTCCCAGAGTGGCTGATGTGCATGAAAGGTTCATGCTTTAGCATGAGAAATTAGACAGTTTTTGTCCTAGTCTTGGTGGCTTCATGCCATGCTGGTTACACTCATTACATGTGTGAGGCAAAAAGGGCTTACATTTCTTTTTTTCCTCATTTCTTCAATTCTTAGTTCCTTCTCAGCCTTGTTTACCTGGATAATTTGGTTATTTACCAAAATCCTGAGAGGGGTGGTTTTACTGATATCCTTTGTTTTCTGCTATTCTCAGAATGCACAGAATATCCTTTGCCAGGAGCAGATAGATTGCATTCCTCCAGGAGTCCACCACGGGAGGTTTGGCATGGGAAGTGCTCAGTGTCTGTTGTGTGTGGCTGTCAATTTGCAGGCCAGAGAGCATTGAACAGATTCACTGCTTGATGTGGATCCAATTCCAGCTTGGATATAACCTGGCAAAGGATCTGATTCTGGAGCAATGCTTACCTGTTGGCAGTGACTTGAACTTGAATGGGAAATTGATGCTTTGAAAAATGTTTTCCCTGCATTTCTGAAATACCTTGAAGAGAAAAAGAGTCAAGCAAAGTGAGAGAAGTGAAATATACCTGCTCTACAAAAATCCCTTAATAATTGGAAATTATTTTTTTAAATATCTTTTCTAGGTAGCTCTGCCCAACATAAACAAGACCTCCATGCAAGCAGTTTTGGATTACTTGTATACCAAGCAACTGTCCTCCAGTCAGGAACTGGACACCCTTGAGTTAATTGCATTGGCAAATAGGTTTTGCCTTCCTCACCTGATTGCTCTAGCAGGTAACAATTTGTGGCCTTGTTCAATGCAGTATCTTTTGCAACAGCTGAAATGTGCTTTAAAGGGTTTTGCAATGCATAGGTTTTTCTCAAGTGTCAGAGAAAATAATTTTTTTTTCTGAGAGGAGCATTGATATTTTCAGACAGAGAAACGTGTTTGCCTTTCTCTTGCCTTTTTTAGTTTTGTGCTAATCCAGCTGAGAACACAGAAGTTTTCTGTGCTTTAAAAACAGAAAGAGTAAACCTTCTCTTTAGCACTGAGGATAATGTCTGTGGATTGTAATATCCATTCTGTTGTTGGTAATTTACCTAAAACCAGGAAGGACTCTGGGTTTTCCATTAAGTAATGAATGAATTGTTCCACTTTATATTTCTGTTCAAAGAGAGTAACTGAGCCAATTCAAAACTTAACTAGATGATCATGAAATTCTGTCTAGATCCCTTTTAACTAGATGGGAGTTGGATATTTTTGTATATCCATGGGAATTCAACCCTCATTTCAGGAAGAAAACCTTTTCAATCTCGTATTTAAAGAAAAATTACAGGTTAGAATACCACTAAAGTTTTAAAAATAAATCCATAGACAACCCAGAGCTCTGCAGTTGTTTGGGTTGTGTTGTTGTGTTTAATTTGTTTCTCTCTATGTCAGTAATTTGGCATTGTTCTTTAGACATGACCAAGACCAAAACTCAGAGAAAGCTAAAACAATGCTACACCTACCTACAGGACTACATTTAGGCAAAATTTAACCACATACCAAACTTTGGCTCTCCTCCAGTTGTGCATCAGGACTCTCTCTTGTTTTTACTGGTTCTGACAGACAAAATCTTTATTGCCAGGTTTTATTTGCAAATTTTAGCTGAAGTTTTGGGTATTTTTTAAGGAAATTGCAGTGTAAACACACATACAGTATTAAGAATATTTCATTCCATTTAATTCTTGGTGAAATAATTCTGAGTCCAAAGGCTACTGCCAACAATTGAACCCAGAAGAATCAAGCCAACTGCCAAAAACTTTTAAGATTCTAGGAAAGGGTTAAGGAGAATCTTGAACTGTTGGGGGGACTGGTCAGCCTTCATCTGAATCCCTAGGAACAGCTGATCTGAAAACCTAAAGAGGGCCTGAAGTGACCTTTTCTCTATCAATGCTGTGTGTATACTCATTAATAAATAATCCAGTGGTGAGTGCACTGTTGATTAAAAACTTGGTATGACTGAAAGGAGAACAGCTGATCCATATTTCTCATTTAAATTGAATACTGTACCCATGCCAGAGAGAGGCTAATGGCTGCTGAACTTTGTCTTTCTCTAAGTGGTTATGAACCATTTGTCTGTCCACAGCTCTAAAGGTCAGAGTTTGACCTCCCCTAAATCTCAGCTTGCCAAGGATGTCTGTGTGAATGTGGCCCCTGCAAAATGCTGGTTAACACCAGGAGGAGGGAGAGCATGCAGCCTGTGTTCTTTGTTAGCAGTAGATGATGTGACCTTGCAGTGTGCCTGTTTCCCCTGTGAGTGATGAGTTTTCTCCCCAAACAGAGCAGCATGCAGTGCAGGAGCTGACAAAGGCCTCCATGAGCGGCGTTGCAATAGATGGAGAAGTCCTCTCCTATCTGGAACTGGCACAGGTCAGTGTCCACAGCCTTCTGAAGATACTCTGGCCAGCTGCAGGACTTGCTTTGAGCTCCTCCTGGTTCTGAGCATTGCTTCTAAGTGGCTCAAAGTCTGCAGTTCTGAGAATGACCGACAATACAATTTAGTTTTATCTTCTGTTTTAAAGAAGGTTTTTTCATTAGTTCAAAGGAAAACACCCTTTAAGGAACCTCAAAGGAGTTGTCTTTCAAATATATATTTCAGTTTGTCTTGATCGTGGAACTTCTAAGCTCTGTGTTCTCATGACCATGGTGAACTACCATGAAAAGCAATGTAATGAAGCTGTTCAGCTTTGTAATGGTGATTGATCCTTGCATTCCTTTCCATTCAGTTCTTGGAGATATATTTAGACATGTACTGCAAAGACAATGTTTCTTGAATATTTAAGCTGGCTACTTAAAGTCAATCATCTGATAATTCAGAGTATCTGCAAATCTTTTTGTTCAAATGCATTTCAGTATTTCTTGAGTACTGTAAATAATTAAGAGAGAGCCCCCAGCTCACTGTTAAACTGCACACCTCTGTTTCCCAAAATGCAACAGGCTCCCACCTACAGTGGAACAAGCTAAAATATTGTTTAAATTTTATTATTCTTGATTTCAGACTGAATCAGCTTCAGCTTGGCTTGAAGTAGTACTAGAACACTGCACAAAAGTAACATTAAAACAGTGGCCACCATGCAAGATTCCCTGCAGCTCTGTTTGAGATCCTCAATGCAATACCTGTAATCCTGTTGCAAAACCAGAACTGAACCCCTCCCAGGAGAAAGCAGCTCGCTTCACTTCATTTTTATCTTAAGAAGGGCAGTTTTTCTTTTATTTCCTCTCTTGGTTAGAGACAGAAGCAGCATCTCTAACTGCTGCTAGAATATCCTCTGTGGTCAGCACCTATCTCATGTTTCTAACCCGAGATCAGAGCTGGCAGTCAGAATGAACACTTGGCAGAGTACAGCCAGGTGCCATCTGCTGGGACCATTCTAGCTTTGGCTGTTCATAGGGGCTGCAAAATGAATGATAACCCCAGAAATGGAATCAGCTCTTTTTGTTTCTCTTCACAGTTTCACAATGCTAACCAGCTGGCAGCTTGGTGCTTGCACTACATCTGCACCAATTACAACAGCGTTTGCTCCAAGTTCCGCAAGGAAATCAAAGCTAAATCTTCAGGTATGGGCAACTTCCCCACCAGTTTTCATCAGGTTTCCCCTTCTTTCTCCCCACCCAGTTGATTAAACATAAAGACAAAGATGAGCTCACATAGCTAAGCCATGAGATCGAACCTCTGTGCTATCTTGAACAGCATTCATAAATTCTTATCTGCAGAGAAAGAAATCAGCCTGATTGCTGGGCAAGCATCATGTCCTTTACCTAATTCAGTGATGCTAAAAGGAACAGAGTTCCTTCCAGGCTCTGCAATGAAAATACAGTCTGTAGAGGCCTTGCTTTTGAAAATACAGTCTGTAAAGGCCTTGCTTTTTAATAGTTTTTGGTGAACTAATGCCTCTTTTGTGTAACTACTTTCAAAGTCTTTCCACATTTAAGGCATTTGAGGAAATTGGGTGAATCCTTGATAGACAAGCCAGCATAGAGAATTCATAAATAATTAGTGGCATAGACATTTTTTGCAAGACATTTCTGGGATTTGTGTATCTTACTGGTACCTTTGGGGATTTTTTTTTTTTAATTGTGTCTTTTTAATCAGATAATCAAGAATATTTTGAGAGGCATCGGTGGCCGCCTGTGTGGTATTTAAAGGAAGAAGATCACTACCAGCGAGTTAAAAAGGAGAGAGAAAAGGAAGATGTTGCACTGAACAAACATCATTCAAAGCGGAAATGGTGCTTCTGGAATTCCTCTGCTGTAGTTGCCTGAACAAAGCAAATAAGTGGAAATCCATAGCCAGAAATTAGTCTTATTGTTAGAAATAAGATCTAGTTCAGGTTTTCAGGAAACTGTGTTCCACGTGTGCATTTATTACTGCTAGGGTCAAAAGCACAAGCTCACTGAAAATGAGCCTGGAACAGCTCCTTGAAGTCATATGTATATTTTTGACTGGTAAGCAGATAAATGTCAACCATTATTACATTACTTTTTATACAAGAAAAAAACCAAATCCAGCATTAATGTTTCAATCTCCAGTTGGGAAATATTTTTATACTGTCTGGTGTATTTTGTTCAGATAAAATTCTGGATACTGTTTTATTTTACAGACCACAAAATAACCATGTAGCAGCTTTGTAATTAGATTTTAACTATTTTTACTATGCGAGTACAGTGGAATAGACAATCTTCAGTCATAAGAGACTGCTTTTAGAGTATCTCATAAAAAGTCATCTTAGGAAAAAAAATCTAGTTCTCTACTATAGGTTGTCTTTTTCAAACTAAGTACTGTGCTCTGGTAATATAATTAGATGGTTATTTCCCCTTTCTAAAGCAAAGGGTTAGAATAAGATCCAATAACTGCAAGATATAGAGTGCTTGATCTTTGCTCAGCTGAATAATAGACAGTATAATTACCTGTTCAACTGCAGGCAAATGTATTTCTAATATTTGCCATGTAAGTACAAATAATTATGACTACGTGGGCCACGTGAAATCTAGTGATTCTAAGTATTCAGAGGTTTTACATGTCTAGATCAAAGAGGATATTTCTAAAATCATTTAGAAGGGCTTATTAATTTATATCCTTACACGAGTATGGATCTGAATGCAAAGAGCAGTTACACTGCTTGCATTTGAATTACTGCATGGCAGTTACCTTGTTCTGCAGGATCTTCACCATGCAGCCATTCCTCATGCTGAATTCCTTTTTGCTTCAGTGCAAGCAAATGAAAGGGCTGCACAAACAAGTAGATGTTATCTAGTGTTCCAGCACTTTGTAAGTGAGGAAGGGTCTTCACACACAAGATTACTTCAGTTTGACCCAAATTCTTTTGTAGCTCTTTCCAGGTAGAACTGAGAGTTTTAGGTTCTTTTTAAGCAGGTGGTATATTTCCTGTGGAAGTAGATGTTCCCAGAACGCTGGGGGCAGGCCGATGGCAGAAAGGCAGGAATTCTGCACAAGTCATGCAAGACAAGAAAAAGCTTCCAGTGTTTCCAAATAGCCTGTGTGTTCATGACTTTTTATCAACCATTACTCTAAAGCTGCAGTGTTACACTAGATTACGTAAGGATGAGAGCATTTTTTTAAAAGACCAAAACTAAAATACCTAGACTGTAGAACATACACATGCAATCCTGTGCAGTGTCTCAGGCACAACTCTGTAACCAAGGTAGTATTGTGTATTAGGTTTGTTAATACTGTTCTGTGCTGGCAGCTCAGCACACCAATGTGAAAAGCTGTTTGTTTGTTTGTTTGTTTGTCTGTGGTTTTTTCTCTGTATCCAAAGGCAAGGCAGTACAGTCACCCCCCTCCAGCACTGTAGGTCAGGAAAGGCTTTGGCCTGAAAGCCATAAACACCTCGACATATTTGCATTCTGCAAGGACTCATGCTCAGCTGAGGCTGCCACAGCTGGGTGGTACCAGCACAGGAGGAGAGCCTGCTCTACAAACCTTTATGAGGAAAGCAAGTGAGAAATTCCTACCCCTCAGATTCATCACCACGTGGTGATAAAGAAGGGCTATAAATGATCCTTGCAAATATGTCTCCTTAATTCTTGGTCAGTGACAATGTGGACAAGAACCTGGAATGAGAGAAGACATGTCAAGACTGAGATAAATAGCTGTTGTCATAAAATGTTAACCAATTACATTTTAAGTAAGTATTGCTACTAGGTTTTACACAACCAAAGCTACTGTATGATTGTAATCTTGCCAAACTGTAATGGATATATAAATGAACCTGAGGTATATGCAATAATATCCAGTTATTCTAGTTATCAGCTACTATAACCAAGTGGCTGGTTCATTTGGTTAATGCTGTCTATGGCCTTTAATCTTGGTGGCTATTTTGTGTTTTTTATTTTGAAAAAAAAAAAAAAGTCAATAAAACTGTTTAGTTACAAATTGTCTCCTAGCTCTTTGAAGGAACTTCCTTAATTTTGCCTTGCATCCTTCCCTTTTTAGTGCTGCCTGTAAGCATTCAGTTGTGCTATCATTCATTGAATTTTACTGAACTTTTGCATATTTGCATAGCACATTAGAGTTTATGGTCAGCAATGTCACAAGGAAATCCTAGAGTTTGCATATGATAGTGGAAGATTGGTGCTTGTCACTTACTGTTAAACTGCACAGCAAAAGAAAAACAAACCTCTTGCCACTTTTCCCCACGGTTTCTAATATTTAATTAGCATGATATTACCCAAGGGACATGAAACTAATTGGTCATGACAGACACAGGGAGGAAAACTGTAGGTAAACAGCAGGATGTCTGTGAGGTTTTCAGTATGCTCTAAAATTTGTACAAACACTGTTTCCCCTGCTTTCTCACTGCCTTAGTTGTCAACCATCTTACAGACTTCCTCATTATCTATTAGCAAACCCTTAGCAATTACCTTCCTGAATACAGCTTATTTAATTGATAGATGTGTAAAGTTGGTACTTTCCTAGACAATTTTTGCAAGATACCATGCAAAAAATGCCATGCTAAGATCTTTGAAAAAAAAATCACAAAGCAGTGCTGATGACACTGAAAGTAAGCACATTCAGTACAGTGGTTGTTTTTCAAGTGCTAATTTATGAAAATGTTACATATCTAATTTACCTTTGGAAGCAAAATTTTATTTCTTTGAATTTACCATTAGTAAAGGTAATGAGCTCAAATGAAGGAGTGGTGATGTCAGGTGTAAAAATGTTTCTCTTGTTTATGATAAAAGCAGTAGCGTGGGAGGAAGGAGCAAATCAGAAGCCTTGCTCTCCAGGGTATTCTTTTTGAAATATTAAGACCAGTATTAAGAGGTCTTTGTTTCTGGGGAGTCTCATTCATCTTACCTCTTAGAAAACAATGTTTTCCTATTTGTTCTTTAAGACAGAATCTCTGCCAGCGACTTTCTCTGCACCACAAAGCAGTTTCTGTGGCTTCCTACCCACAAGTAGCCCACCAAAGCCAGAAATGGAGTTCTGTAAGATGACAGTAGCCAGACTTCAGCCACTACTCCCTGATTTCATTCACTGGAGACCTACTCTTGACAGTCCTTTAGTCAGATCAGGCTTCAGAATGAGCAAAGGTAAGCTAGACAGCACTGGAAATGTGGGTAGGCTAAGAAGGGTTGCCTGTTAGAAAAGAGTAAGCTGGAAATCCCTTCTGAGCACTGAAAGCAAGCATGGTTCTCACACAGGGAGGAAGGAGAAGCAGCACAGTGATTTATTGCCCTAATTCTTCAGCAGCTTGCCTACAGATAGCCCTCAAGAATAGCTTGTGCCTAGAAGTGTTTGATTTGTAAAATTGGGGGATTTGTTTTTTCCATGTTCAAATAACAAGCACTGATAGAGCAACTGAAGGCATCTTGGAAATCCTTCTCTAAGGTCAAGTCTCTCATCCTACAAAGAGGTTTAGATAAAGATCTAATGTACTAAATAGGATTAATTTTGGTGCACAAACTCCGGCATGGTGACATATTTCAATTCTTCCAGACTTTAGGATTACATTGTGGTGAAGAGATTTGCTTTGTCAGATGAAACTACAGTTTTGCCCCTATTCTGTCCCTTTTTCTTAAATCACAGCCTTTCTACTCTTGTCACTGGATAGGCCAGCATTTATTTATTTACTCTGGGTTGGATTCCAAAGTACGTACTGTGCAGTGAGATGTCTTTAAGGTGTCTACTTGCCACTCCTGAATCCTCTTAGATTTCTGGTCTATTAAAATGATCTAACAGCATTTGCATGAGTTTACTTCTCCTGCAGGCGAGATTCCCATTGAAATGGATGAGACACTACACACACACACTGTGGGCTTTGAGGTGCTGCCTAATGAATTTCCACGTTATCGCTTGCCTGTGTTCCAAATCTCCCAGAGAAGTTAGCTCTGTGTACTGCATGCAGGATAAGACAGTGTGTTAGCAGTGATAATCCCCATCCTGAAGGCTCTGCAATAGGATAATTCATTGTCAGTTCACTTATGCCTTTGCCCTTAGCTAAGAGAACACAACCCATGCCATGGATTCACTTTGCACTAGCAGCCAGAGGAGTGAGGCTATTGTATATTTATATATGCAAACTAAATCCCTCACTGCTGCTGACATAAAAACCTTGATTTCTGGTATAAATATGAAAAGCTTTAGGATCAAGGCAGCAGGAGGCTAAGATGAAAATTTGAGCATTAGGAGAGGCAAGAATGGTTATGCTAATGTAGCTCAGCTCTAGAGAAAATCAAACTGAAAAGGTAAAGCTGTGATTCAGGGTGAGCCTAGCATGGGACAACAGGCTTGTGATGGCTCCTTTATAATTGTTGTTAAATCCTTTCCTGTACACTGGTACTCCACAGTCTGTCCTTTGGCCTGCAGAGATGTCCACCTCCTGGGCATCATAGATCTGGTTTTGTCCCATCTTGGAGGATATTCCAGAACAACAAGGACCTTACCCCAACACAGGAAGGATATTCCAGATATTTCTTTCCAAGTGGCAGCAGATACTGGAACAAAGCTCTGTGGCAGCCTGTTTAGGGAATTTCAAAATAAAAATTATACAGATTAACAAATTTGCAAAAACTCTCAAAGTCAGAGACTGAGTGACTGCAAGGACAGGAGTGTTTCAAATACCATCTGAAGATGTTAAACTGGGAGGGGGAATATTCCCTGGAGATAGCAGCTCTCATTTTCAGCTTTAAAGAAAAGTAGCCTTTGCCATTAGATAGAAACAGCAAGCTGGGTGCCATCCCTCTGTATTGCACAGCTCTGAGGCCATGGAGGGCTGTCTCACCCCCTACCCTTGCACTTATCTAAAATTTTAGATAAGCAGCCAGGTGATGACACTTCACAGTGAAGATTTTCATAAGAAATTTTCATGCCTTTGACATTAAAAAAAGAAAGGATTCTTTAGTCCCCATTGGGATTAATATGTTTTTAGCTTATGGCTGTATAATAAGGATTACATGGCATTCCAGGTATTAGTACTGAGTATTCAAATTATCCTCACAGGTTATTAAAAAGCCCCTACAATTAGCAGTTTATGAGTATATGATTAAATTTGCGTCTTAAGTCATTAAATAGAAGCTGGTCATTCTGACTACATGATCAGATGTGGTTGCCTCCACCACCCAATATTTTAAATATTAGTTATGCTCTACATATTACAGAGAAATTTCTTTACATATTTCTCCTGGGCCCTCAATTACAGCTACTTGTAAAATTGTGTGGATCCCTGTGCTCTTTGTATCACATTTGCATTTTTCAATTATAGAGCATCTAGGGTGAGTTTCTAAATAATTGGCAGACCTCATCATGTGTTGAAAATCAGACGCTGGTGCCTTTTCCCACAAGCACTCTAAAGAAAGGGGGTTTCTGGGCAGTCTCTGGGGTGGAAAGATCTCTGTGAATCCTTCCTGCTCTTGCACAGGCACAGGGCAGCTCTCCCTGCACAGGAAGAGTCCTGCAGTCTGTAAAACATCCAACAGCACCCTGGAACAGCCTCAGCCAAGTGTGCCCATCACACCCTTACTGCTCATCTTCCACCCACTCCCTCAGGCTGTCCAAACAGCTCCTCCCCAGCTTTGCTCCCCCTTTATTTTGGCCAGCCAAGCACAGCAAAGCCTGAGCATGGAGAGGTGATTTTTGGCCTGCTGAGCCCAGTGCAGCTCCCAGAGCTGCACAGCCCTGCCCTTCTCAGCTCTCCAGGGTAGGAAAGGTAACGAGCTGGAGGCTGATGTCTGCCCTTAATGGGGTTTTTTATCTGCTCAGGGGGGTCTGTTTGTTTGTTTGTTTGCTGTAGTCACAGCAAGGTTTGTTTTCTGGAAGCTATTTGTTGAGAAGATAGGAGGAATAGGAAATAAAAAATGACTGTATCCAAAGATTATTGGGTGATTACCTCAAGATAATTGGGTAATTAAGTTAAAGACTTGCTTTCTCTTCTGCTTAGGTCTCCAGTATATCTGAAGGTGAGGAGGTGACTGAACGTCAGTGCAGGCATTGCTGAGCAGAATTTTCCTGTTAATAGAGCAGATTGCTCCTCTGGAGCTGAACAGAGGGGTGAGGAGACTGGTACCTGGGAGTTTGGTAGAATCCATGAGGTTATTCACCTTCAATTTTTTCTGCTACTTACTGGGCAAGGCACTCCAGTAGGTGCTGTAGGGCTCCAGGAGGTGTTCTGTGCCCTGCACTGAGTGGGGTACAGGGACCACAGGTGCCATGTGTCTGTAAAAGGCAGGAACCTGCAGCTGTAGGGGTAGGATTGAATGGCCTTGCTGCTCTCTTCTCCATCCATGGCTTTTGTTTTGACACCTGCCCAGCCCATTAATGCAGAGACTTGGGCCAGGGAGTGTCATCCTGGAACTACATTCTCCCCTTGGGCTTCAAATTATTTTTTCCTTAAATCTGGTACCCAGACACTGAACAGAAATCCAGCAGTCTTACCACAGCTCTTTGAGCCCTTCTAAGCTGTTTTTCAGTCCCTGTCAGGCTTACCATGCAGAGCAGTCAAGCTGCAGAACTTGCTACATGGGCACTGGGGGTCTGAAGAGTTTCAAGCTCCCAAGTAACCTGGAAAGGTTCATGGCCTCAGACTGCAGTGAATGCTGATTTTTGTTCTGCATTATGCTAAATCACGTGGGCATACACAGCACAAATAGTGTCTGCCAGGGCTTTTAAATAATCTTGAATCATTTTGCCCTAACCAAACACCCTAAGTGATGCTGTAGATTGAGTTCTTGTGATCCCCAGGGTCACCTATACTGCCCTGCTCTCTAGGAATCCCTTTTGCCTGTTGGGAATCAATCAGGTTCCAATTCTAGAGCTGCACAGTAGCACATTAACAAAAGAAAGCCCTGCTGTGAGCAGTGATAGTAGGCAAAGAGGGAGATATGTCTTGCCTTGAATATGGCCCTGAGCCTGTTGCTGGCTGCAGAGAGCCAAGGTAAATATGTGTCCAGCATCACTTCTGCCTGCCATCAGCCTTGCTTCTTCCTCACTTGGCTGATTTTCACAGACAAAGCACCATCACATTCCTTCTATTGCACTGGGAATAATCCTTCATTACTATAAGCTTTTTCAATTTTCTTAAGGCCTTTTACTACTTTGCCAGCATAGCATAATTTATTTTGTTGAGTGGTTTACACATTAAAGTGTGTGAAGTTGTATTTATATGTCTCTGATGAGTTCTTTCCTGGCTAGTGGATCAGTGTTGTGGGTTTTTATTTTTTGCTGTAGCTTTCTGCTTTCACAGAGTGATTTTTTCACCTAAAAATGAGACTTTGGACCTGCTGATTTCTGCCACTTCACTCGCACCAGTTCAATTCTCAACTCCAGCAGACTCAGTAGAGCCTGTCACCTTCCCTGTAGTGGGAGCTTCTCACTTTTGCCCAGAGTAGCTGAGGACCCTTTAAACAGCAAACTGCAACTGTCCCTCTGAGGTGCTGAGCTGCTGTCCTTGGGTTTTCTGGCTTCATGCCCTTAGTTTAAGTTACATGTGTTTTTCCATGTGTTCCTTACATACAGTTTTAAATGTTTAGGCTCTGTCTACTCTTGCCTTTAAAACTGAAGCGGTTCTTTCCTCTCCATACATTCCCCTCCCTCTTGGAACATAAGCTTTTTGTAAAATGTAAGGTGTGGGCAACAAGTGTGATTAAATCTATCTGTGGGTGTGCTCACAGCTAAAGTTACACCTGTTTTTGTGCAGGTGCCATCAGTGCCTGAGAGCTTGTGCAGCAGCTCAGGTAGGACAGAGCAAGGCACAGTGAGAGCCATCAGACACTGCCCAGACCTCACTGTTTGTGGTGGAAGGATGAAGAGGCAACACACTCCTCCCAGATATGGTGATAAACAGATTTCAGTCACTGCACATCACCTGATCTGCTATAAATGCCTTTTGGGAAGTGCCCAGGTTCAGCTGAGAGCCATGTTTATGTGAGTTTTTTTAAATAGAGACCCAAATCTTAGAGAGAACACCTGTATTTGTCAATGGAGTATATATGGAGTCTATTGTTCTTAAACTAACGTGGTTAACGAAACTCCACAGTTTTCCTAAAGACAGGTTCAGAGGATTGAAAATTCAGGGAGAAGAGCACCTCCTGTCCTTGCCCTGCCTCACTGGCATCCTGTTCAGCAGACTGAGCCCGTGGTAGTACTGTGACACTCGCTGTCTTTTGGACTGGCAGGAAGAAAAAGGAAAAGAATATTTAGAAGAGGCTGAAGTGTTCATGGTAGGGAACAGGAGGAGAAACCAGGCCTTGTTATTGGATGCAGAATCATCCCCATGAGTGGATTCACCTCAGCTGAGAAGGGTCTTTGCAAGCCTCATGTACACACAGCTCCAGGTCCTCCCCCTTGTCCTATCACCCTCTGCCCTCCAGCTGCAGGAGGAGCAACTCCTTAGGCAGGGCCACAGGTGAGTCTTTAGGACAACCTTCACACCTTTCCCTTTGGATGAATGCCACCTGCACAGATGGCTTCCTCTTGGCTCTGCTTTCTGCTGAATCGTAGGTATTGGAGCCTGCCTCAGATCAAAGCTGCCTTTGCATCACTAGCTAGAACAGAGCTGTGTGCCTGCTTGGGAAAGAACATCATATTCCCTCTGAAACACGAGGCTCCTTCCCTGTTTTGGGATATTCTACCTGCTTCTTGTAAGGGTTTGGAGGATTGCCAGGAGAAGAGGAAAACATGTCAAACAAAAAAATGCATTCCAACATCTAAAGGGGGTAAATTAAAATCTGAATGGGCTGTTGGAAGCCTAATTCAAGCAATGGCAGTAGCTGATCATTAACTTTGCCATAGTAGAGCAGGCAGTGTTATAAAAGCATATTACCAAGATTAATTAATGTAGCACCACAACACCTCTTTTAAGTAGGTGAATTACCTCCCTGAATGGAAAAGTAATAGAGAAATAGGGAAAAAGTAATAGAAAAGTACTCTGGAAGTTAATTGGAAGTACATCAGCTGCACAGAGCCCCACACCCACTTGTCCTCACTCCTATAAAGCTACAACAATTCCCTCTTAGAGCTCTGAGCAAAGCATTTGCCCTGCTGTTAGTGACCAGCTGGGATTTGTGGTCAAGATATCCCAGGTGGCAGCTCATCCCTACAGTTATTAGATGTTTTACTGCTTAGTCCTTAATTAAACACCTCTTTCTTTAGCACAATAGTGTAGTATAGCAGCAGGGAGCAGTGACTGAGGCCCAAAGGTGAATTTACAACTATTTTCTTACCAGAGGCATCCAGCAGTGTCATGAGCAGGAACAGGCCAGCCCCAGTGAAACCAGCAGAAGAAGTTACAGCCAGCTGAAGTCCTGGATGCCAGAACCAGACAGAAGAAGCTGTAAGGAACCCTTAGTTCAGTCTACAAGCAAACATAGAGGTTAAACAAACACAGCCCTGAACTAAGAGTGGGCAGCCACTGAAGTGCCACGGGATAGAAGATTTTATGCAAAGGGCTCCTATAGGCTTTGGAAGACAAAAATCTCCTTTTCCAGTTTGCACTTTGTACATAATAGAAGAAAAAGATCCATTTAAGCCCAAGAAGTGTGAAGCAGTTTACCTTCCACTTCCTTTAGCTCAGAGCACTCTTCTCTTGCCCTCCAGCAACAAACTCTGAAGGAGCACCTCTGCTGCTCCTGCAATTTTTATAGCTCCCCTGGCCCCCAAAAGCCTTTACAGCCCTTCCCTTCCTCTTCCTCTTTAACCTACTAAGTTCAGCATAGCTTTTAATTGTTATATCCATCTTTTCCTGCTGAAAATGTGTTCTACTAAGTGCAATGATGCCTTCTTTCTTTCATTTTGGAAAGAAAAGAGTTTTAATGAGGAATATTTTCACATCACAGTGTAAGTCTACTCATAAGCTTTGACGTGTTCTTCTGTTTGTGGAGTCACTTTCTACAGCCCTGTCTAAAATTTGGAGCTTGGATCTCAAAGAGGGCATCTCCTCAGAGGATCTTGAGGAAGAAAGGTAAGAGGATTCACGTGATCATGAGAGAAAGACATAGGGGTGTTTAATCCTTTTGTGTGTGCTGCTGCTGCTCTTTCAGTCTGCAGCTGAAATTTTCCTGAAACTGTTCAAATTTAACCTTTCTTCCTTGGTTCCATCAGGCAGCAAGGCCTGAGGAAAGATTTATCTTATTATTTATCTTGCAGTCCCTCTGTGAGGCCTAGAGACTAAAATCCCAAAATCTCAGAATATGCTGAGTTGGAAGGGATGCACAAGGGCCATCGAGTCCAACTCCTGGCCCTGCACAGCACCATCCCCAAGAATCACACCATGTGCCCAAGAGTATTATCCAAATGCTTCTTGAGCTCTCTCAGGCTTGGTGCTGTGACCACTGCCCTGAAACAAGCAGCTTTTTAAATTAGAGCAGACACTGATAATCCCACGTAGCCACAGGACATTAAGCCTTCAGTATTGATGTCTCACTTGGACTCATTTATCTGGTCAGAAAGTCTTATGGGGCCAATTGAGATCACATAACTCACAATTTTATAGCCAGAAATTATTAAAATAATAACAATAAAGTAATAATAATAAACCTTCACTTACTTTAATGACAAATCTTTATGACTCTGACAATTTCTCCAGCTTGCCTATAACTCCCATAGCCTGAAACTCTTCTGTATGAGTCCCATGCTCTTGTTCCACAATCCCAAGGGTAAAATCTGAAAGGCTGACTTGAACTCCTCAATAGGTGAAAGTCTTTCTGGGCCCTTTTAAGAGAATTCACTTAATAGAAAAATCTTTCCTTTGGAAGCCAATTTATTAAAATGGCAAAGTCAAGCACTGTCAAAATTTATGGCAAATGCTTTGAGCCTGTCACTTTGAAAATACAGGGCCAGATGGTGAGAAACTTTCCTGCTGGTCAGGGAACTTTCTGAATGCTCAGTTACTTAGACCAGACTGCTTTTGGGGTTTTTTTTTTATGTTTTCTCTAAGAACTAACCTTGGATTACCTCTCATTTGTCATAAGTAATGGCAGGTATCACCTAGTATAGAGCAGCTGCTGGAGGGTAATGTCATGGCCCAGAATAACTTTTCCATTTGACCATGCCTTTGGTAAATCAAGGAATCCTGTGAGCTTATTCCTTCCTTAAGGTTCCTCCTCAACCTTAGCAAGCCACAATTGTAATGCAGTGGCATGTTAGTTTTGGTTTGTTTGGTTGGTTTTTTCCCCAGGAGACCTGAAGTAGGAGAATAATTTCAATACTTTCCCTGTCCTAACCCAAGGAATGATGCAGAACAACTAATGCTGGTTGTGGGCTGGCTGCTGAATAAAAACTGCCTGTGGTATGCCCTTAACATGCTCTGAGGCTGCTCAGAATTTTGGAGGGGTTGGTTTTGTTTATCTGGTTGCTGCTGAAGAAGCTTTCCTTCTTCTGGTATTTTAAAGGCATGTGTTGTGACCTGTCACTTGCTAGATTTGTTTGATGTGAAATTCGAGTCTGGCCATGGAGAAACACACGGCAGGAATGTGTTTATTTTGCTCTCTGCTGGAGGTAACACTGGTTTCCAGTTTTCTTGAAGTTTCAGTGGAGTGTTGTGTTGTAAATGTAATAATCACATTCAGGAGGAAAATTGGCATGTGAGAGCTACAAATGGAGGGCCCAGAGCCTGCAACTTTGCTTTAGCTTCTCCCAGACAAACAGCCACATTCACACAAAACCCATTGCAGAAATGGTGCCAGAAACACCAAAGTTCAAATTCCCAGCTATGTCCATCCTCCCTAGACATGAAGGCACATCTGCTGAGCCTGTTGCTTTCACCAGCTGGGAGATACTCTCCAAATTTCAAAATACCAAATGGATTTTAAGGCCCTTTACTCCTATCCTAGGAATTAAAGAAATCCAATCAAACAAGCAAAGGAACCAAAGCAAAACCATTTTTTTAATGTTGCTGGGCTGCTGAGAGACTGTCAAACACAATCATTTGCTTTGCAAATGTTCCCTGTTTAAAGTAACTGTTACATGCTTGCAGAGTATTCCCTGTCCAAATGACAATAAAAAGGTGTTGAGAGCTAATTAAAACAGTTGACACTTGTTCAAAGCTTAAAGGAGGGAAAACCCGGACAAGCACTGCTTTTTGTTATCAATAAACTTGTCTTTTTCTAAGTCGTGGTTATTCTTAACTAAGAAAACATTACATGAAAAAGTTATTTTACATAGATGAATAACATGCTATGTATAATTTTTTCATTGCAGCAAACCATAATGTCAGAGCTCTTTTTTTAAAAAATTCTTACTGACATGAGAGCAAATTAAACTCTACCTTATTTCTCTAGGTTTTTTCCTTCAAAGGCACTGGTCTAGTTTTAATTGTACATGGCAGTAGCCATCTGATTACTCTAGTTAGGATACAACTAAAAATTGTTGTAATTATTGTAATAATTATTGCCATAATGATGGCATAGGAGAGGGACACCTCCTTTGTATTTATATTTATTTATCATCTTTTACTATGTGTAAAATGCAATTTTACCTAGACCATATTATGAGCAATTGAATGAGAACTGGAAAATTATTCATGTGTTTTTTCATTTCCAAGAATAACTATCAAAGTACAGCCCCTACACATTAGCACTTGCATTTCTGCCTTGAGCAGCTCAGTGGGCAGAATTATTAATGTAAACTTACAGTGGTTATTTAGCTGTACAACACTCTGTACTTTGAGAGGTATTATGAAAATCCTAATGCTTCATATGCCAGCACTGGGGTGAATTTTACCAGGCATGTGATTGTATAATCCCATGGCTCTAAGAGCAGATGGAGTCATCCAGGAAGTATTTGACATAGTTCTGCTTTTAGCTTTTGCATTTAGGAGAACACGTATCAACAAATAAAAATAAGTCCTTATATCTGAAGTCACTGTTGAGGACCAGATTCTCAACTGCTGTAAGTGTGACTCTATTATTATTATTGTTATTATTATTATTATTACTATTATTTCACAGCAGAGAATCTAGTCAAGCTTAAGAAAGGTACTTAAAAAAACGACAGACTGCAAAACAAAACCACAGGCGCAATTTTGCACAGACGTATGAAATCCAAAATGGAAAATCTGGAGATTAAGCACACAGACCTCCAAAAAATCCACTGCAAAACTGGCCACTGTGGACAACTGATAGTGATTTGAGAGGCTGATTATGAGCCTGTTGTAGTTTAACTGTATTGACTGGCACTCCTGTGATAGTTGCTTTATTAAGCATGGTCATTTTGATCATTAATTTCAGCATGAAACGGTTTTTACAGAGGCTTTTGTGCATGAGCCTAAGTGATTTTTCACTAAAGAGAGAAATCAGTATGTCAGTACGGTACTGGACATCTTTGAAGTTTGCAAAATTTAACTGCCCAGATGTTTCGTGAAAGGCTTTCAATTCAGATATTATTTTCAGCCTGGCTGCCTACCAGAAAATAAATACCCTTCAATTTTTCATGGAGCCAGGAGAGTCTGAGAGAGATTTTTCTGCTCTTCCCTGCCCCCTTGCCTGGCTGCCAGTACCGAGGTGCCAGAGTGACACCGCGTGGCCAAGGGAGAGGCAACACAAACTTTAGGAATAATAAGAAAATGGAACTTTTATCCCAAATACACATTACATGTCTTTTTGCAGCTCTTCAGAACAAATCTTTGCCACAGTTCCATTGTTTTTTCCTTTTTTTTGTTCCATTGTTTTTATTTTCACACATTAAGCCCCAAATACAAAAAAAGAAAATAAAATTTATTTCATTACTGATCTAGGGAAAAGTACCAGATTTACACCATGAGATTTAAAAAAAAAAAAATAAAAAATTACACTTTCCTGAAGCCTTTTAAAAGTTATTTTACTATTAATGATCATTTCTCTGACAACTTCTAAGAAATAGTCAAGATGGGACTCCCTCAGGTGGTAGATGACCCTTCTTGGTGTCTTTAGTCTTCTCTGGAAGCAAGGCAGGCAGAGCCAGCCCTTGGCTCGGCTGTGATGTTCTTCCTCTAATCCTCCAAGAATGGCCTTTAAAAAGTCCATCTGTGATGTCTCTTAAGGCAATACATGGAATAAAAGAGGAGAAAAATAGCACTGAAGGGTGGTTGGAAATGGCAATGAGGAGTGTTAATGATACAGGCACAAATTTTCTCCTTTTTTACACGAAAATACCCCCACCCCTCTTCTGGAAGACACACAATTGGCAGGAGAAGTGATAGCAATTGTGGCTTTTGCAAAGAAAAGCAGTAGATGAAGAGTAAACGAAAAAGAGGGAAGTTCTTTTAGCTCCACTTGGCTGAGCAAGTCCAAGCTGTCATGGGGAAATCACGTTCCTCAGGCCCAAGGATCCATGCTGGAAATTACCCAGATCCCTGGCTTTGGCTCTCAGTCAAACACTTTGCCTTGCATTTGGCCAGGTATTTTGTGAGTTGTGTGCAGGCTTTCTTAAGAATTCAATTGGTTGTCACTTAAAATAGTTGAGGAAAAATCTTCTTTAAAAAAAAAAAAAATCCCCTCCCAACAGTCTAATCTAAACCCTTCAGAGGTCAGCAGAAAGATTTTCATTGAATTCAAAGAACTGAATATAACTATTCCTGTAAAGCCACTAATTATTCCCCAGGGCATCATGCCTGTCACTTCAGCAATTTGGAGAGAGCAGCTCTCACCTCCAATTCTTCCACTAAAGGCAAGGCAGCCCCCTGTGCTGGAGATACATGTTTGAGATCACTCAATTAATCTGTGAGCAGCAGCATCAATAGCCTGCTATTGATTCAAACACAAGAATATATTGAAATAGCCAGGCTGATGTAAAATATGCCCAACAACAGAGGAGAACACCCAGCACCCTGCTGACATTTACACATGAGGAGACAATGCTTTATACAGGAATATAGTGGGAACAAAATCAAAAGGCATTACCTGGAATGAGCCATTGGTGCAGCAGATGTAAACCAGAGCAGCTGGTGGTCAAAGCAATAGGAAATTCTTAGATTAGTCCATAAATTGATGCAGCTTGTCAGAAAATAAGGCAAGGAGCTTGGTGGAGAATAAATAGGCTTAATGAAAGTAGGGCCTGTATATCAGTGTTTCCTTATTTCCACCCAGTCTTTACAAACCAGATATAAAATAAAATCAAACAGAGCCAGTGGTAGTGCTGTGCCTTTGTGCAGGTCTGTGGGCAAGAAGGAAATAGTGCTGTTCAAAGCTGTCTGTTCAGGAGGAACCCCAGATACCAACATGGGAACACTGGAGAGTTCCCAGTCCTTTGCTGCTTTAAAGTAATTTCAAAGTGTAGCAAATGCAATCAGATTGAATGGGTGTCCTCTTCCTGACTCCAGCAAGTCCATTTCCCATCCCCTCTGCACCAATATAAAACCTACACCTACCCCACACTTCAGCAGCACTTGGCGACAAAAAAAACCCCCAAACAACTGCCAAAATGCCAATTTGATCTTGTGTAAAATCCTATTCTTGTATATACAAAACTTTTTCACCTCCATTACTTCTTAATGGTATGGAGGACAAGCAAGTCAAGTCAAACAGAGTTTATAATTTTCAGCTGGGCTTTACTTGTGTTCTAGTAGAAAACAAGATAGTTGAGCAGCCATGGTACCAGAGGGAATACTGATGCAACATTACATTATAGAGCTTCATTTTAGAGACAAGCATATTGCTTTTAAATAATTTCGTTCCCAGTTCTTACAACATTCAGAAGAAAGCTGCTGCAATAGATATCAATAAATAGGTCTGCTGATTATCACCCACAGTGGGTTAAATCCCCAAAGTGCAGGGTGTGCCCAGTTTGCACTGGAATAAAATTGAGTTTTAGGTGGCCAAAGCTTGAACCTCACAAACCTTGCACATGGTAGGTGCAGCCAGCAGGGCAGATAATGTTATTTTCTATAAAGGAAGCAATTTGCCTCACTGATAACTTTCCTCATTGATAACAGTGGAGCTGTGACAGTGAGTCAGGTGTCTCAGTCTGATACTCAGCACCTGATCTCACCTGAAGCACAGACAAACAGACAGTATTGTGTGTTCCCTGCTTTAGCAAGAGCACTACAATGGCTCATTCAGAGCCACAGTGATGTCACAGCAGCTGTTACAGTGCCTGGCTAAACAAGATTGCACACTTGGAGGAAGTTAAGTGTTTGAAAAACTCTCTTTGGAAATTTTAGTACTTTAAAATGTTAGTTAAGATAGGCTAAAGCATTCCCCCAATCACATTAAAGTGAGACAGACATCAGTCACTTACAAAACAAAAATAAAGCTTTACCAGCAAGCAGTAAAATAATTTGTCCAGCTGAAGTCTCTTCCACACACAGAACCTAGTCTATGCACTAGCTTCTGATTTTTAATGGTTACTGGCAGGTTTCTACACCAAGGTAACCAATTAGCAGCAGCAATTACAAATCCCTTGGCCTCTTAAAGCCTATATCAAGTTACTACATGCAAATGGAGACAAATTAGGTCTCTACTTTGTGTTGAAATTGCATCCTTTCACTGGTGTTAACAGAGAGGAGGCAACTATCACAATCCTCTCCCACACTGCCTTCAAGTAACTCACCTGTATGATTTCCAAAAACTCGCCTTCCTCAGTGTTCTGCTATCAAATGAATCCATTAAGCCAAGTCTCCAATATTTCTGGAGATTGAGAAGCACTTTGCAGAGAACAGTGGTAACACCCCGAGTGGCATTTATCTCTCCCCATGCTGCTTGTTAACAAAAGCAAGGTCTAACACTTTCAGCTGCTCATGAGCACAATAAACATCTGATGAGCTGGATGCATGTCATCTCCACTGCTTTTAGTATCCAGATTCAGCAGCTCAACCTACCTGGTTGTAGGACAGGGCTCCTACTGTTAAGAGGGTTCATATCAGTGCTTTCACTAGTAAATTTAGAAATTTGGTACTTTCAATACTATTCCCCACTGTGCTCCAGCCTTGGCCCCTAAGCAGCAAGGAAAGGAGCCCTACAGTGCCCAGAGCCAATAAAACTTACACCAGATGTACACTCCATCCACACTGATGTGTCTGAAGGCCAAGAATGGAGGTACCAATTGGAAACTACCACACAATCTGTTATTAGAACACATTTGAATTTTATTTGAACTTTTGACAACACTCTCACCTGTTCAGTTAAATGCCAGGGAGCTTTAAAAGGCTTCTGCTTTATGGTAAAGGCTGTAACCATGTAGCATGATTACAATTCCTATGAGTTCACATGCCAACATCTCAGTAAATTCTTGGGCCTCCAAGATAAAAACACAGAGCAAGGGACTTGTCTCAAAAAATGATTTGCAGCTACCTTCAAAAACTCCCAACTTAAAATCAGTTTGGCAATCTACACTTGTTTAAGTTGCTGTTCCCCAGCATATCTCACATCAACTGCCATGCTCAAGTAAAATTGTAATTGACATGACACTGAAATATTTCAAACTCGAGAATTTCTTGTCATACCAGGAACAACCATTTAGAAGTTTGGGTTAGCAGCTTTTTTAGCCAAGTGGTGCCTTTCCAGCGCATTCCAAAGAAAACAAGAGTCCTCCAGTAGAGCAGCCATGGCCTGGAAATAAGTTCAGTCCTTCACTGAGGTTAAAGCTTTATTTATAGAAAGTTGACTGCATTAATTGCAGCAATATTTGCACTGTATTTGAACTCAGCACTAACAAGTTAATATTTACATTTAGATAACACTTAAAACAAACTGAATACAGCCCATCTTAGGGGCAAAAAGACAGACATAGAAATGACAGACTTGAGAGTAAAAGGAATCACAATTATTTCACTGTGGATGATTTAGTCCAAAGGTCTATTTCTTAATCAGATTAGCAGGAAGAGTGGATTTGTCCAAGTCATCAAAATATGGATGGTTCAAGGCCATTTTGCCAGAAATCCTTTTTGCAGGATCATAAATTAACATTTTCTGGAAGAAAAAAGAAACATTTACTTTGTCATGAAATGTGAACTAAAATCATGCTAAATAGATATTTAACCATCATAATAACAATAATAATAATAAAGTAACTATAACGACATTTTCCCCCTTTGTTCTGTGCCCTCCTAGGTGGAGAGGTTAATTCCTCTACAAGTCAAAACTTGAGTCTTTCTGCAATAAAATACTTCAACTGAATACCTCAATAAATATGATGAGAGCAAAAAGAGAGGGTGTCACAGGCATTAAAATAATCACCAGAAGTTTCTAAAACAGGAGGAAATTTGTTTTTCTAGCCATTAAAAAAAGATCTATAGCTTATATCATACAAGGGGTCAAAAAAGGAATGAAGCATTCAGCAGTTTTGTACTAGACCCAAAATGAGCAAAGTCTTTCTATTTCTCCTTACTAAAGGACAGACCATTTCAAATTCCAGTAATCAGGAATTCCACCAGCTGCCTCTGCCCTGTCTGCACAACAGATCTGTCTTCCAGAACAAAACTCAACCAATATTGCTCTACCCAGTATTCAGTCTTGACATTTAACTATCTTTACACTTCATTCTACAGGGAGTCTTCCAAGTCAATTTAAACCACTGAATTTGCATCTTTATTCTCTGAACTCCCACCAAATGCAATGCTGCCTCTAGATTTAACCTTGCATGTCCAATTTTACCTTGTGGCAGGTTCCCATTACCTAGACCCAGAACAGTGCTCTGTAGTTAATTCTGATATTAAAGGTTCTCTCAAAATTGACTCAAAGAGGGAAATTTCTCTGAAAAAGGGATGCTGTGACACTGAGATACAGCACCACAACTGACAGGGTAAGTGAAGGAAACATCTCTGAGCAGTCTGGAACATTAGTTTTTCCTGGCACCTACTGTCCTGGTAATTCAAAGTTTTTGAGGACAGCCATTGAGTGCTTTGAAATGGTGGCCACAGAAGTAATTTAGCTTCTGAGGGTCTTAAACTCACAATCTCACTCATGCAATTTCAATTACACATTTTCATATTACAACATTTTCAAAAGCATCTCCTTTACATACTGACTCCATTTGCACTAGTCTAGAGAAAAAAACAAACTTTAAAACATTTTCATTGACGTATCTGAGCTTGTGCTCTAGAAGGCACTATTCAGTTTTGTTGCCTTTAAAGTTATATTATGGGTTTAAAAGGCTTAAAAGTGCCACAGGAAACTTAAAAGGATTCCAGTAAGGAGCACCAGTATCACCAGGACTAACAGGAAACTAAAATGTTAGCATTGATTAAGGCAGAACTGTACAAGACTTTAGAGAATTTAATATGCTTTGAGACTAGAATGATGTTTACACCATGAAGAACTAGTGCTTTTTTTGCCTTTATTAGGAGCAGCCCCAACCATTGGCTTCACACAGTGAAGCTCCACCTAAGCTCAGATGAGCCCAGGTCCTTTTCATACAGTTGTTTCTACAAGATTCTCCTGCCAGTTCCATGGATTTTAGTTGGTAAATGCAGTCAGCAACAGTTCTATTTCAACCTGACTTAATAAAGATGCTGTCAGGGGTCTGATCTCTGTATGACAACTGTGCTGCAAGGTTCAGAGCTATCCAGGACAACTACATGTCCAACAAACATTCAGACTGCCAGTGGGCAGAAGCCTTCACCTACACCTCTTTGTAAAGACTCATCCTCACTTTCAAGTTGTACCTTGAAAAAATATTATAAAAAAGATGAAGCATAATTGCTTCATATGAAAAATAGTCTGGTGAAAGGAGTGAATGTCACACAAGGTGTCATTTCTACAAGAATGAAGGTTCATACCACTGCTGATAGCTTGAAGATCTCCATATTTTCCTTCTAGCCATGACTGATTAGTACAGCTTTGTGTATTCTGGAGTATTTCAAACAGCCCACTCAGTTTCTTAATCAGCAGTTTGGGACAGACTACTTACAGACAGCAGATCAATTCCATCTTTATCCAAGTTTTTGACGTGTGTTTCAAGGCTGACAGGTTTCCATTTTGGGAATGTGTTCTTATAGTCTTGCAGGGATTCCACCTCAGGCCATACCTCATTGTTGGGGGTCCCTAAAGCCCTGTGCAAGCAAAAGCAAAATATTGAGCAGTTTAGTCTGAAACCTGTTATGTGCCATTACACTTTTAATTACACACAACTGTTGTGTGGTGCCACACAGGCAGCAAGGAAAGGTCCAGCCTTACACACCTGAAGATTCTGAAGATCTGGTCAATCTCTGAATCCCCATGGAAAAGTGGCTTTTTAGTTGCCAACTCAGCAAATATGGTCCCTATGCTCCAGATATCTACAGGAGTAGAGTAACGAGCAGATCCCAGCAGCACCTCTGGAGACCTGTACCACAGTGTCACTACCTGGGGAACAAGGAAAGGTTAACTTTGTGGAATCAGGTCCTTTAATTAACTGCAAGAACAATGGCTTATTTGTTATTAGGCAGCATTCACAATTTTTGCTATAAAACCAGCCAGTACTAGAAGTTTTAGTGAAAGTGTAATACTTCAAACTTCATTTGCAGGCAAAACAACTCCATTGCAGTAGCTTCTACTTCAAGAAAAGCAGCTGCCAGCACAACTTCCCTAAGAGCAGGAATACTTTGGCACCCAGCCACAAAACCCCTCAAACCTGAATGCTTTGCAAAGCAAAAATGCCTTTATGAGACAGTGAGCAACAAGTTTGAGTCCATCTGACTCACTCTGAGTGGGATTCATTAAATGCTTTGGAACCTTAGAGTGAAACCACAGACAAAGAAGTGGAAAACTGTTTTTGGGAAACAAAACATAACTTTTCCATAGTTTTGTTCACTTATGGCTTGAAAAAACTGATTCTTTTTTAGCTGTTTCAGAACCAGTTCTTAGCAGGAAGCAAGTATGCACTATCCAAACCACCAGAAGTATTTCCCAACTCACTTCATGAGTGTAGACCCGCACTGGAATTCCAAAGGCTCGAGCCAATCCGAAGTCTGCCAGTTTAATCACCCCCTTGTCATCTATCAGGAGATTCTGAGGTTTCAAGTCTCTGTGCAGAACTCTTCTTGAGTGGCAGAAGACAATACCTTGCAAAATTTGGTAGAGATAACTCTAAAAAGGATGAGGTGGGAGGAAAGAAAGGAAGGAGTTACCTTTAGTACGTGTCAGTGTCCTGCAACACGAAGGTGCTCCCTTCATTAGCTCTCTCCACAGCAGCAGCAAATGGAGATCCAAAGCATTGCAGATACTGAGTTAATATCAATTAAAAAAGCTACACAAATTGATTCTGAAGATTAGTTTAAGGCAGTTTAATCTCAGTAATTAAAGGATTTTCAAGTGGCATTTGAAAGCAAAGCTCACATTCATCTTATCTACAGCTGCTTAGTTAACCTTTCATTTCTCCTCAAGGAGTTAATTATACTGAAAATAAGAGCTAGTAGGCCATCTTGAAATTAAACTCCCTCTTAGGTTAAGAAATTGTCCTCATTACCTTAACACGTGAACGCTCCAAATACTGGCCAGATGGAATACTATCCAAATATTTCTTGAGATCCATGGAAAGGAACTCAAAGACGAGGTACAGTCTTGAATCCTGCATGAGAACATCCTGAAGACTAAAAATTGAGTATACAGTTACTCCCACTGCAAAATGCATGAACTCACATTTCCTCTCTCAACAGGGATACAAGCTGTTATTTCCAGGTTTCCTACTATGGAATTCTTAAGCCTTCAAACAACAAACCTAGTGAGTTATACTGTCATCTGGAAAATCAAGTGTATCTCAAACAGTGTGAAACTGAAGTAAAAGCCTATATGCTTCCTTTTAAACTTATGTTCTCTCAAATCAGACACAGGAGTCTGAAGAAAATATACTGTTGCTGTTAAAAAAAACCCCACCTGTGGGTGTTGGTGTCTAGCTTCTCTGAAGCTGACCTGTCACAGCAAAGCTTGAATTACTAAGAGGGTTTAAGCAAATATTTAATAGGAATCTAACAGACACAGCAGGATTTGCATATATTTTTAATATCTTCTTCATCCTTAGAGTGTAGGGGTTCCTCAACCCAAGCACACATACATTGAGACATTAACTGGCTGGAACTTTGCCAGTTTTAAGGCACATTAAAGAGGAAGCAAATACATTGCAGGGAAGACAATAGCTGCCATCATTTTTACATGTCAAGCAGTCACTGAGAGAAGTTTCACTCATAGCTCAGGTGTGCCAGCTATGACAGCATCAAAATGCATCCAAATTCCTGCTACAGAACAGCAGGGAGGAACATCAGAACAATTAAGTCAAATGGTCTGTTCCAAGGTGGTAAATAAACTTCTGAGACTGCCTGAAGGAACAACTTCAGCCAGTTTTTATTAGGTAACGCTGCCTCCATTCTCACAATAACCTCTCTGAAAAGAATTTACAGAAATTTCTAAATTAATAAAAATCTGTTAGATTCCTAGAACAAAAAGAGGCAGCATGAGGAAGGCATAGTTAGAAAACTGCCATAAATATGGAATTTAAACTATTTGCTGCAAAGCAGACACTGTATTAAGCAGAGAGGTTCTCACCTCACTAAATGAGTGGAAAAATAACTTATGATGTGAGGGGACCTAGTGCCCTTCCAAGAGTTTAGCTAAATACCAGTATATGCATACCAGACTATATTGGGATGATTCAGCTCTTTTAATAAAGAAATTTCTCGGATAGCAGTACTTGGAACACCTTCCTCCTCACTTTCTAGACGTATTTTCTTCATTGCAACCACTTGGCCTGTGGTTTTGTGGCGACCTTTATACACAACACCATAGGTACCTGAACAAAAAGACAGTGAAACAAATACAGGAAGCACCAGCTTCAGGTAAATTATTGTAAACACGAGCTGCTAAGGTAGGAAAAGTCCTTACAAATGGAGAATTGATTTAGATTACAAACTACTACTTAGCTGTGGAGTTGAACTGAGCAATATTTTTGTTTGTTTAAAGCATGCCACCCATGGCATATTTTTTCTCCTTTTTGGAAGGATGTTACACCATTAGCCATCAAAATGAAGGCAGACACCTTTCAACACTGGTCAGTTGTTTTAAAAAGACCATGTCAGTTCAAAAACAAAAGGGGCAGGCTGAAAGCTTTTACAGATATAGATAACTACCACAGTAATTAAGCCACAGGCTTATTTAGTCACTTGGTTGAATCTCAGTGACTCCTTTAACAGGCAGAGTGCACAGAGCTTCTGGGACACTTCATAGCTCAAACTGTGGAGCGTTTAAAAGCTCACCGCTCCCCATACTTACCTTCCCCAATCTTCTCTATTTTTGTGTAATCATCCATTGCTATGGTTATCCCTGAAATGGACAGGAAAAAAAAAACAAAGAGAAAATGAGGGTGAACAGTTGCTGCCCTAAACACAGACAAGTCACTGAACCTATGCCAAGTCTTTAGAAGCGAGCTGTGCCGCACATAATTAAGATGTAATGCAAAACGCTTTAATGTTCACATCAACAAAAACACGGAATATATTTATTCAGAATTCCAGCAAGAAAAACTACACCCCAAATTACGAGTGGGCAATGATTCCAAGGAGAAACAAACAAACAAAAAAATTAAATCTTCGAAGAAGCTCCTCCAAACTGAAAAAAGTGCACCCCACACAACATTTTTACCTGAACTACACAAGAGGAATGAGCTAGAAAGGGATAGGAATGCCACTGTGTAAAAATTTGGGATCCGGGTGCTAGCCAAGCCAGGGCACATCAGCCCGGGGTGTCACCGGGTGAGGCAGCAGCAGCCGCGGCTGGCATTTCACACCCTCCCCGCTGCTCCGGACCAGCACCGAGCGGATCCGCGTTACCTTCGGCTCCGGGACGCGGCCGGCTCCGCTCAGGCGGGCAGCGCCCGCTCGCCGCGCAGGCCCCGCTCGGTGCAGCCCAGCCCAGCCCCTGCCCCG
>VWYP01010589.1:174796-198186 GCA_013400435.1 Pycnonotus jocosus
GACAAGCTGAGGATGCAGCAGGCGGTTTATTGGTTCACGGACGGCGCGGGCGGAGGGGGGCTGTTAGGGCGGGTGGGTCGTTCCGCGTAGCCCAGAGCCGGTGACACCGGGGCGCTGGTGACGATCCCAGAACCACGGAATGGGCCTGGCTGCAAGGGACACCCGTGGGTCACCCGGTCCCACCTCTCTGCTCATGCGGGTCCGTCCTAGAGCATATGGCACAGGATGGCGTCCAGACGGTTCTGGAATATCTCCAGGGAGTAAGACTCCACATCCTCTCTGTGCAATCTCTCCCAGTGCTGTCACCGCACAGTAAAGTTCCTCCTTGTGTTCTGGTGGAACTCCTGGGCATTAGTTCGTGCCCATTCCTCTTCTGGGCCCAAGGAGCAGTGCCTGTTCCCTGCTCTGAGCCCTCCCTGTCTCTGTTCCAGCCCCAGCTCCTTCAGCCTCTTCTCCTGGGAGAGATGCTCCAATTCCTTGAACAGCTTTATATCTCTTTATGGATGCTGGGTACCACTGGAATAGCACTTGGGGCTGTTAGCATGGCTTGGGGAGTATAATCGTGTTTGGACCAGGCCAGGCGTTGGCTGCAGCTTCTCCTTTTAATCAAGTCTGTTGGATTTGGATGCCATGGCCGGCCAGAGCATAAATTCATTATTTCTGGCTGAATGGGTGCTGATCTGGGAAGGGCTGCTGTGGCCTTGGGAGCTGCTTTTCAGGCATATTCCCTAATGAAAGGTCATTGGGTAACTTAATTCCCCAGAAGCTGGGGCATGTGTCTGTAAGGAAATTAAAGTTCTGCATCTCTCCTCCCAGATTAAGAAAGATTAGTCCCTGTGCTATCCCGGCTTCTGAAAGAAGGGTCGGGGATGTAATTGGAGAGGTACCTGTGGGCCCTGCTCAGGGAGCACTCTGCCAGCTGTAACCTTCCCCCACTGATACCCAGGAAAGTGGTACTAAAGTACACGAGTTAACCCAAAGCCTGGGAAAATACTTCTCCAAACAAATTTTACTGCTGAGAAACTGAAATGCTAAATAGATTTGTGAAGGTCACATGTTTGTAGTTGTACAAGTCTTTCCCCTGCAGGACAGTTCCATTGTGGATCCTGTGGTGCTGCTGGCCCACTCTGGCACCAATTTATCATCAGTACTGAGAGTCCTGTGGAAACAGCTCCTGTGGAAACCTACAGCCCCTGCAGGGTGAGACACGGGCACCACTTCACACTGCTAATGTTATTGCCTTTTTTAACTACTTCATTGCCCTGGTTTACAGCGTTCTTGAAGGATGGCTCTGCTGCTTGTCTTAAGTGTAAGCAAGGCAGGGTGCTGTGAACAAAAACATGCAGCTTCTCCCTTAAAGCATTTCTTTGGGATGGTTATTCCAGGAGGTAGGACTATTTATGGTACACTTCCTTCTTCTCATCCCTACCCCATGGCAAAGGCCAAGTGCATGTAAGTATAGGCTTGACATGGCATTAATTTGTCAAATATCAGTCTGACAGTTACCTTGCATTTTTCTCCCTCTTGTTGTCTGTGCATCCTTAGGATATAAATCACATTTCCTTTCTGACTGGATCGTGCTTCTCTTGGTTGGACATTGCTTTGGTCATGGCAAGATCTGATGATGCTGCTTGAGACAAGTGATGCAAGCCCATTTGCAGTGACTTTTGTGTTTGAAGGGATTTACTGTTCTGCTTGAAGGAACAGCAGCAGTGAGCCTGCTGACAGCTCAGCCACAGATGTGGGAATGCATGTGGGAATCCCGAGGACTGCTGCTCCCCTTTACAGCAAAACCTGGTGAAATGCAGAACTGAGGGAAAACTCCAAGGCAAACAGCAAAAGAATCTACATCTACCTTAACAACACGATGTTAATTACATGTTATTTATATAAATGACCAAGGGGCACATATATTAAAACCTCTTTGGCATCCCAGACTTCCACTTGCCTGAACTGCAGCGCTGTTTGTGCAAGGCCCACGGGATCAGCTCGACAATGCCGAGCTGGGATTATGGCATTAGAGTTTTATTCATGGCTGAGAAGCCAGTGTCATGCTCTGAACAACTCCTTTTCTGCTGAGCACAGGGCAGCTGCAAGAGTCAATATCGTCTTGTCTTTCGTATATTAATCATATTCTCCTCAGCAATAACTTCACTGTAAGGAAGAGAAAAAGTGTATTCTGTCTTTTTCATAATGATGGGACTAAAAAGGTCAACTGGTTTGTGAATACTAATGAGAGTGTCAAAAATAGGTTGTGTTCACTGTGCTCCAAAGCAGATAAATACAAACATTGATTGGCTTCTTTTAACGTTTATCAAAACTCAAAGATTATTTTGTTAACATGACAAAAGCAAAAGTACAGTAGGAGAGCTGTACTACCACTTAGGAACTCAATGTCAGAGGGATAATATCTCTAATGCATGCCTCAGATGATACATTTAACATGTTAAATCTCTTGTTGTGCAGGACAGTTTATCATGAAACACGGAGAACAACTCTGCTACTCTCCTTCTGCATTAGCATTTTGATAGGATGCCAGAAAACAAAAAGCTCCTGAGAACTGTTTGAAAATAAAACAAAACTATGGAAGCTGCTTAGAAAAAAAATAAAGTGTCAGTGTGTTCTTACAGAATTAATATAAATATTTTTTTAAAAGTATGCTTTTTGTTTCTTTGGAGCATCTGGGCAAAAAGCCAGGCTCCACCAAAGTCTTTGGCAAAACTCCCCCATTAACTTCATTTGGGCAAAACTTTCCCTCTTGACCCTAGGTCAGGTGGCTGGTTCCTGATTTTAATTTTGCATTTCACTTAGCTTACAGTTCAAGAATTAAAATGGTAGAACCCAATAAACTGCTTTTTAACTTCTGTTTGGGTGCATGAGAGCAGGAGAGGTGCAGTCAAGGTCACACCTGGAGTTCCCTCAGCCTGGATGCAGGCAAGCAGTGTCAGGGTTTTGAGGTGTGGAGGGCTGGATCCCTCCAGGGAACAAGGCACCAACCCCATTCCCTGAGGCTGTGCACAAAGGTTAGGCCCTGTCTGCATTCCTCACTTGGAGACAGTTACATTAAAAATCTCTTTTTACATTAAAATCTCTTTCCTGTTTCATTTTAACACATAATACTCCTTTTTTTCCAATTTACCTCAGATTTTATCTGTTGATCCTTTTTCATCTCGCAACAACCGCCCACTACTGAGCTCGATCAGATCAAGTGCACTGCAAACAGCACATTTAAATTCCAAACCTCTGTCAGGGAAGCCTGACTTGAAACCTCTCCTGAAGGAAGGGAAGTCAACTTTTCCTTCCCTTCAGGTATCATTCCAGCTGCCAAAAAAAAAAAAAAAAGCTGTACACTTCCAGGTGGGAGTGTAGATGAGACAAGTGAGGTTTATAACCCTGTGGAAATCCAATATGGATTTACATGTACACATCACGCTCGACTTTGTTTAAATATTCCTCCTCCTAGCAATTCTAAGAGTAGACTTAAAAACCACTTTTCATTTCAAGGTGAAATTTCATTTCAACCTTTTTTTTTTCTTCCCCTTAAGGTGTTATTTTCTTTTTCAGTCTGCACATCCCATTTAAGTCTCTCTAACTGTCCTTCCCAAGGAGCGATGGAAGATGGTGTGGATACATGAGTTATATAAAAACCGTGTGTGACCCAGCCACAGAGCTGCTAATTGCCACTGCCCATCAGTGAACGTGACCAGCCTTGCTTCACGCCTGCTTTTAGCCAACAGAGAGCTTGTGATGCTTTTTCCCCCCGTCTCCTCTGGCTCCCAGTTCTCCAAGTGGCCTGAGGAAATGAGTCACATCCAAAACAAAAGGGATAAAAACATTCTGGGGAATTACTTTCTCCATGTGAGACGCAGCCAAAGTCTTTGGTTAAATATTTTTTATTTATGGCTCTGTATACAAAGAAAAAAAGTTTACACGAGAGAGGGAGTGACAAGCAATTAGTTATACAGTATCCAAAGATGTATAAACACCCATAGTCAGTTTATGCAGCTGGGTACGTGTTTGGTAAATTGCACCTACAGCACCAAGACCCACGGTAGGACAACTAACTGGATTAAGCTGTTATCACCAGTATTTCTAGACAAATTATTGCTTAATAGCACCTGTTGTGTCTCACCACTACAAATGGGTTCTAATTAAAACGAGGAAAAGGGATTGATGCACCAGGACAGCCTTGTGAGAAGTAATGATAAGTTAATTTAAGTCAAAACTAAAGTAATCTTAATTGCTTTTACAATACTTTCACAATTTCGTGCTGTGATAAAACACGTTTTAACGAGATTGATTAAAAAGCAATTTTTAAACCGAGAAAAAGTACAAGCAGAACTAACTCCTGCTTTGATCACGGCGGCATCTCACCTGTGCGGGTTTGCACAGCCCTCATCCTGGGCTGGGGGAGGGAGGAAAACCGGGGCTGACCTCTCCGTGCTCAGGCGCGTTCCGAGGGAGTTTCAGCAATGATTATCCACAGGTGCAGCTCCCCATGGCCCTTCTCCCACCGCCGCTCACGTGTGAGCGCTTTCGCCTTTGCGTTTCGGTGAATGCCCCACACCTGTGGCACCGAAACCGGCCAGAGCCGCGGCACGGAGCTCATCAGCGCCCAGCGCGGGGTCCGGCCGCCTTTGCAGTTTTGTTTAACAAACTTCAGCTGGGCTTTCCTCCCCCGCAGAGCAGAGCAGAGCTGTCCGGCTCCAGGTGAGGTGCAGTGCAGGTGTCTCCGGAGGGTCGGGGAGTGCCCGGTAGCCGCCGCTCTCCCGGNTTCCTCCTGCTCCTTCCCCTCGCGTCCCGCGGTGCGGGGCGGCAGCGACCAGGTGAGCGCACAGCGCTGGGGCGGGCGGGGTGAGGCGGGGGGTACGGGACCGCCGGCTCTCTCTCTCTCTGCTTTTCCTTNAGGTGAGCTGCGGTGCAGGTGTCTCCGGAGGGTCGGGGAGTGCCCGGTAGCCGCCGCTCTCCCGGTTTTCCAGCGGGGCGGACTCGGGGGCGCTGCCCCCGCCTTGTGGCACCTCCAGCTCGGCCAGCCCCAAGCACGGGGCGGGACGGGGAGGCAGCAGCAGCAGCAGCGGCGGTCCCGGAGCCATCGCGCCCGCCCCCCGTACCCTGCCCAGCCCTGCCGTGCCCTGCCCGCCGCGGGAGGAGAGCACGCCGGGCCCGGCCCCACCTGCGGGGGCGGTGGCGAGGGCAGCACGGTCCGGCGGCGCTGGGGTGAGCCCGGGACGGCGAGGCGAGGTGAGGAGCGCTGCAACATGGCCTCCTCCTCCTCCTCCACCACCTCCTCTTCCTCCTGCTCCTTCCCCTCGCGTCCCGCGGTGCGGGGCGGCAGCGACCAGGTGAGCGCACAGCGCTGGGGCGGGCGGGGGGAGGCGGGGGGTACGGGACCGCCGGCTCTCTCTCTCTCTGCTTTTCCTTCTTTTCCCTCCTTCCTTCTCCTCCTCCTTCCTCTCGTCGAGGGGAGCGGGCTGTGCTTCGCCCAGGTGCGGGGCTGGAGCCCAGAGCGCCTTTCCCGGCCGCGCCGTAAAGGGCCGCGGGCTCTGCCCTTGCTGGGGCCGGCGATGGCCGAAGGTGTCCCGAGCCCACCCCGGTTAATGCCCGCTCCGTCGGGAATGGGGTGCTTTGGGTGTGCTGTGTGTGCTCTGCGTGTCCGCCTTGCTTGTGTTTCACACCTGTGTCATGAGGCAGCGATGTTCTTGCGGGACGGAGGATGGAAATCTACCCCAGGTAAGGCTCCCACATCCCTGCCTGGCCCCGCATCCCGCTGCCGTCCCCTGGGGGTTTCTCAGGGACATCCTCACCAAGCCACCTTCAGCGCTGCTGCAGGGCAGGTGAAGAGAAGATGCTCTTGAAGGCTTCATTTCAGCGTGGCACAAGCAGCCACAGGAGTTATTTTCCCCCCTGGCCTTCCCTTCCTCCGCAGCGGTCAGAGCGAGGCTGCAGGGTCAGGTGAAGGAGCTTTGCTGCTGTGCTTTGTGTCCCCCCCCAGGTATTCCACGTGGTCACTCACTGTTTATTGCTCTCACATTCTTCCTACTGAACACAAACGGCATAATCTGTTTTAACTGTGAAGATTTGTGTTCTCAGGGCAAAGAAAGAGCAAACTTTGGCTTATTACTGGCAAAATGACATTTCTTCTACTTCTACTAGAGTAGAACTTCTACTAAGTTTAGTGAAAAGGGATTGGGAAAGAATGATAACCGAATTCTCTCTCACCCACCTCCTTTTTTTTTTTTTTTTTGGGCTATATGCCCAGAACTCCTGAAACTAAAACTGAAAACTTTCAAGATTAAAGCTGTAATTAATCAAGGCTGAATGAGCTGTATTATTTTTTTTCCCCTGAAGTTGGTATCTTTTGAATCATTAAACTTTCCTGCTTTTAACGCCACTTTTGCTACTACTTGAACCACTTAGCTGGACACAGAAGATGGAATATTATCTGTTTTACTCTAGATTGTTATGGCTTCTCATGTTTCTCTCTCAAATCTGTGTGGTTCGTGCTTTGAAATGGAATGTAAATTAACACCCCAGGAGGACTGATCAGCTAGAAATCAGTCACTACTCTGGCAGTTCAGTCTAATTTCTGGTTGGGCAGGATGCTGTTCCCCCTGCCCAGCACCTCTTCTTTTTGTGAGCCCTGTGTTGGAAGGAGAACAAGAGGAAAGCATTCTTACTGTGGTGTCAGAGCTCCAGGCAGTTTTGCCTCTCTTTCCGCAGTTGTCTCAAGGATAAAGGGAGAAAACGTGACCTTGTGTGTTCACAAAGTGGGTAGGTAGCTTAAAAACTTATTCTGTGAAAGGTTTGTAACCTGGGCTGGGCTGGGAGTGTAGAGTGCTTAAAGGAGGTGACTGTTCTCAGTCTCTGATTGTGTGTGTTACAACCTTGGGCTTGGAGTAACCTCAGGATCAGCATAACCTTAGCTTTGTACTCTGATCCTTCAGTCCATCAAGGGCAGCATATTTCCCCTTTTTTTGGGAAGACTCTCAGATCAGGCTCTAAACTTTTAGGGTGTCTTTTTGTGTGGTGGGTGTGTAAGGTGCTCAGATCCTGAGACACTGTTGATGCTCGGTGTTGGAAATGGGGACGTGCTTTGACACAGTGTTTGTTAGTGAGTTCCTTACAAAAACATTTCTGCCACCATTAATCTCTGTCTCATTTCGGTGGGAATTGCCTCATTGCATGATTTTTGTTCCAAATGATACCGTGCTATCATATGCTGTTACTCTGTTAATGCCTGCCAGAGGATGAGGTTGGGGATTTCCATTATTGGAAAACCTGTCACCTCTCCCATCTTTTCTATCACCTGATTTATTGCTCATGTTTTTTTTGGAGATAATGAGATCTGTCTGTTATAATGCACTGATTTGCAAAATCACGTGAATAATTGTGTGTGCCTAAATATTTTCTTTTAAAAAAGAAAAAGACCCCAAAAAAGCTAATTACAGTTTTTCCTGAGACAATTTCCAGGCTTTGCAGAGCCAAAATTGTTAATGGCATAAGAAAATAAAAGAATTTGTTATTCAAGGTTGTTTATAGTCCTGCACTACTTTGCTGTTGATTATTTGGATGTCCCTTTGGTCTTTATTTCACTTTAGTGTTTTCTGAAATGTTTTGTTCAGAAGCTCATGTTTTTAAAATGTGACAGGAAGGCTCGAATGTACTTTCTTGTTTTAGTTCTTTTGTTTTGACAGCTCTTGGCCTCAACACCGTGAGTACTATTCAAGTCAATGCCTAGAAGTTAATTATGCTTGTAGGTCACCTACAGCGCTGTGTTTTGTTCTGAAGGGTTTCTGGTTGATATATTTAAGGTACTGAAAATTTGGGGGAGAGACCTTTGAACTTTAGAAATGAAAAACTTTTATGCTGTTTGCAGCTTAGCTTAAAACTGGGGTGTTTGTGGGAAAACAGGAGACAGTGGGCAAGGGGAGGAAAGAACCCGAAGGCAGTCCAAATGAGACAGCCATGTTGTTATCACATCAATAATAACATTAAAATAATTAATTTACTGCTAAAGTGGAAAGTTTATTTCACGGAGTGAGCTTTTAAGTGTGATCTGTGAGACTGCAAGTCCANTAGGAGACAGTGGTCAAGTTTTTGGGCAAGGGGGAGGAAAAAACCCAAATGCAATCCAAATGAGACAGCCATGTTGTTATCACATCAATAATAACATTAAAATAATTAATTTACTGCTAAAGTGGAAAGTTTATTTCACGGAGTGAGCTTTTAAGTGTGATCTGTGAGACTGCAAGTCCAATCATAGCTGCTGTGAAAAACAATAATACATGCAAATGTTATTCAGTCATTGAAAACTCTGGGGAAAATGGCAGTTTTGGAGTTAAAAAAAAAAAACTTAACCCTCCCAACCCGTCCCTGTGTAGCACACAGATCACACCATATGAGCCTCAGTTCTAGACCATTGTTCAATACAGGCAAATTCCCATCCCTGCTGTTTACTCTGGTTTTATCCTACATTTTTATCAGCTTATTTTTTGATTTTCTTTTTTCTCCACTCCAAACTCTTGGAGTTCTATTCTTATATACTCTGTTTCTCAGAATTCAGCGCTCTTGACCCTGTGTAAAAGCTATTGACACACTAATCCAGTCAGTAATTACCTGTTAGAAGGGGTTTTTTGCCACTCTGTGTTGTCTGGAGTGTGAATATTTCCCGTATACGTTAGATTTTGTGATAAGCTGTTGCCAATGGTGCTTGTGCTCCTGCTGGCCTGGCTCTTGGGATGACAAAATAAGACCTGGTCTGTTGCATTAATTCTGAAAAAAGCATGGTTTTGCAATCTTTAATTAGGCAAAATTTCATTAGGTCTTTGAGAGAGTTTGACAAAGACTTGGCCTAAGGAATGTTTCTTTTATTATTTTTTTTTAAACAGCTGGTGGCACTTGTTAGCTTTTATCCAGAGGCATGGAGTGATGTAGAATCAGAGGCATGAGGGTAATATTTTATATTTCTGTGGATTTTGTGCTTGACTTCTGATTTGTAGTGCTAAATAGCTATCTATGATGCTGACATGCTTAAGAAGGAGAGTTTTGAAGCTTGAATCTTCCAAAACAAATCCTTTAAAATAGTTTCAAACATATTTTATTGTTTAATTTGATAAAGCTAGTTTAGATTTCATCCCTTTCTTCTCTGAAAAATTTTTGGAATTGGTCAAAAATGGGAAATGTTCCTTTTTATTTATTATTTTAAATCTAGGGAGGAAGGAGGAAGTAGTAGGAACTGTTACTCTGATATTCAGTAGTTACTAAGTGCCAGAACTTTGCTACTCTTTTGATGAGTTGCATGTGCTGCCTGCTGGTTGGTTCTGGTCACTTTTGCTCTCTCAGCTGTTGAATTACATCAGCGTGTGCATAAAATACATAGAAAATAAATAGTTGCTTTCACTGTGTGTTTCTGCTGCCCCTGCTGTAGGGATACAGTCACAGACTCTGTAACTCAGAGGAGGACAGCAGAGAAAATTGCTTCAATAAAGTATTTATTGGTGTGATTGTGAAATTGTGAGCATCCTCTCTGCTCGTGTCAGTCATTGCCTCCCTGTTCATGTGATGGTTGTGCACTCATAGAGTCTTGCCCAGTTTTAGTCTCCTCTTGGGCAGAACCCACCCTGTTTATTCTTGGAGCAGTGTTCTTTCTTCTCTGCTCCCCTGGGATATCCCACCAAAATGAATCTGCTATTAGCTGCTTGATTATATTGTAATTTCTTAGCTTAAATGCATTTAAAGCTTGAGTTCCCACTGACTCTATGGAGAGGAAAGGGTACCACGCTTCAATCACTTTTTAAAGCTCAGGAAGTTGTTCTTTTCCAAGGGCATGCTGAGGCTGGTGCCCTTCAGAGGAGAAACTCTTCAAACTTTCCATATAATATCTGCAGTTTGCATCGTGGCTTTATCAGGAGTTGTTATTGATCCTATCTGATCACGGCTTGGGAAAAAAGCTGTGAGCTCATGAAAGGAGTCCTGCATAACAGGCTCTGCTGACAGCTCCTTTTAGCAGGAGAATCTGAATTAACATTCTGCAATGACAGAGGACTCAGTGGCCTGTGAGTTTTGTAGGAGAGCTGGTTTCTTACCAGAGTCTTCATGGAGCCTGGATTTTTAGGTTTTAAAAACCTCCATGGTGTTTTCCGTCTGTTTTGGAAAATACTTTTAAAGGAATTTTAATAAAGGTAATTTTCAGATGACATGCACTGAACAGGTGCAAGCTAGTTTTATGATCTTTGCATGCTGTTGTTACCAGTACCATATTTTAAGCATGGGTGCCTTTTAAAGAAAGGAATATGGGATGTCAAGCTTCCATGACAATTAATTTGCTATCAAAAAGCAGAAATCAACAAGATTATGAATGACCACACCCTGACCTAATAACCAGCAAAAGTTTCTCTGCTTTTATTTCTGTGGGGTCAGAATTTCTGCCTGTTCTTACATTGAGGGTGCTGATGATGCAGTTTGTGAGGAATTCCTTAGCACTTAAGAGGATGTTCAAGCAGCTGTCTCTGTTTTTCTCCTGAATTTAAAATTTAGAAGTCTGAAGCTGTCTGTGGTGGGAAACCTCCCTTTTCATGGAAACGTTATGCAAACAGTTCTAACTTGGTTTTGACCCAGTTTACTAATCTGTAGATTTTTGTTGCGTGTGTCTCACTCTTAGAAGATTATCTGCTTTTCTGTTTCTTGCCCTCATTTTTTGGGGGGGGAGTGGAGAGGGTATGGGTGTGTACAGGAATGATTTTATTTAAGATCTCCTCTCCATCCTGTAATTTCAGATTTGTTTCTGTCCATTTAAGAGTTTAGTGCTGCCTTGGCCAACACAGTGTTTTCTGTGCAGATTCAATTCCTCAGAACACCTGTTCAGCTTTAGGTCCAAGAAAATTCATCCTGAGGTTGCTGAACTCAGCTGAGCCAAGAACTCCTGATCACACCACAGAAGGGATCTGACAATACTGAGAAATGATAATTACTTTTTAGCCTTTTCTCACTGAGATAACTTGATCTACATGTGAACCCACAGGTGATTTTAAAAGCACAAAAGGCAGCTCCTGGGAGGTGCAGGTGTTGCTTATTGAGGAGAGTTCATTTGAGCCATTAGAATCCCACCTGTTTCTTAAAAATTTTCTTCTCCTTTGGGAACCTTCTGTTTCTGTTGTGGAGGAATCCCAAGAAGCTGATTCCTTCTGCATTGCAGGACTCACCCTTTTATGGAGGTGTTTTAGGGATTGATGTCTGATTTTGGATGAGGAGGTAAAGGATGATTCATGTGTGTGGTGAGGGGGGAGTGTGCAAGGTGGAGTGATACCAGTGTGTTCTTTAAATTTTATCTTTATGGTATAATAGAAACTGAATAGAAAGGGTGAGTCAGCTGGTCTGACAATCAATACTGCATTCAGGGAGAGCAAAAAGGCATCTGATTATAGGTGGAAGTATTCTATAATATTAAAAAGTAACATATGCTAGTTATCACTTGATGGGTATTAAGGGAGAGGTTAATTGACTTGGCAAAACAAGGAGTAGTACTGAATTTATCATAATCTTTCAAGGGAATGCTAGAGGAATGAATAAATTTAGTAACTTTCTCAAAAGTTAAAAATTATTCATTACTTACCCTCCAGTGACCCCAGTGCTGTTCAGTAAAGGCAAACAGTTTGTTGACAATCCTAAATTAAAAAGAGGGGGGGCTCTGTGTATTTTTGTATTTTATTCAGACAGATAAATTGCATTGTGTTGTGTTTTGGTGGGTTTGGTTTTTGTAGCTATCTTAGGCCACTTCTGTAAGTCAAGATCAGCAGGGATTAGAGTTCAGGCACAGTAATTGTGGTTTTACCCTGTATCTCTCTACTCATATGACTGCATTGTGCAACATCCCAGGTACATTAACTGGTACATGCATCACCCAGAGCTGTGGTGCAAGTTGTCTTTAAAGTGTGGTAAGATAAAGGAAGATAAAGATGGAAGATGGTCTTAACAGCCTCTTACAACACTAACTGAGAGCATTACATACACCTAGGCTTGCTCTCTTGAGGCTGTTGGAGATTTTGGGCATAATAACCATGAAGAGATTGTGTTCAGATTTAACTGGGCTTTAAATTAGTGAAAGCAGTGAGTTGTTGTGCCACAGACACGACCCCATTGTGCAGGTGAATCATCTGTAAGTGTGATTCAGTGGTTTAAATCTCCGATAGCAGAACCAATTTCCTTTCCTGTCCCTCTCTATATCTGCATTCCGCTTGCTCCTGTTCAAAGAATACTGCAGAGAGAGCACATATGCATTTGTCTGAGAGGGCAAATAATTTCACAGGTCGTGACTTTGCAAATGCATGAGACAGCCTTACTCAGTGGTAGGAGCCTTTGGTGGGAACGGGTTACAGTGAAGAAGGAAAAGGCCAGAGCCTCCTAAATGGCATCCACCTTGTGAACATCTGCCCTCTAAAACAGCAGCAACCACTGCAGGGGCTCAGCTTTTACAATTGGGATCATATGTAGCTCACAAGGCTGATCTTGGGGCTTGCTTGGTGCTGATGTCCTCAGCTGGGAACTCAACCTGTGCCTTCAACATCTCATTCAGGTGCCTTAACTAAGAATACTTAGTTCCAAATACTCTACACAGCAGAGAACTTTCTCTTTCATGTTGTTTGTTTAGTTGATTTGTTTTTTTCTTTTTTTCCCCCTCCCTCAGTGCATCAAATCTCCCGTTGAGCTCTGTTTATCCTTGCAATCCTCTGCTAAAAAACCCTGTTTATTCTCCTCCATCCCTCTGTTACCACTCTGTGAAGATTTTAATTCAGCAAGGAACTCTTGCTCTTGGAGTTTTTGCTTTATCCTTCAGGTCCAGGCTAAACTTTGCAGCCTTCAGTCATTTTGGTGGTGTAGCTCACAGCACATTGCTGAGAAGTGTTTTGTTGCTGTAGTTGGGGAGAGAGGGGCTTGCAGGATTGTTGTGGCAGGGAGCAGGGCAGGTGCTTTGCTACCTGGTTTCAGTGCTGCAGAAGGTGTTATGTAAATATTTTGAGCCTTGCCTCTGATTTCTGTGATGTAATGTTTCATAAATAAGCGCTGTGGTGTTGGAAACCCAGGTGTCAGGGGCAGCAAGCCAAACAGATTCAGAAACAATGGGACAAGCCTGAAGAGTGATACAGTTTTCCAGCAGCCCTCCTGCAGGAGCTAATCCTGCATTCTAGAGAAATTCATTGGAAACAACATCTTTCAGGAAGGGAATGAAAAATTGTGACATGTTCACCTGCACCTGGTTTAGTGGTTGGAAAATCCTGGGACTAGCAATAAAAAGGTCAATAAGTCCTAAATGAGGCTGTTTTTATCAAGTCTCCTGGATAACAGCAATGTTTCAATACAGAGATAAGATATACAGTCTGCTGTTCTAATTGAATCATAAATCAAACAGGTCCAAGAGAAAAAGAGAAGAATGCAGATGCATCAGTCTGTGTCAGCTCAGCATACCTTCCTGTGGGTGGCCTGTGCTCCTTTCCGTGGGCTCCATCCCTGCAAAGCTGCTTTTGTGATCTCAGCCTGATGTGGGTCAAAAGGGGAAGATTGTTAACATTCCTGCTGCCCCTCTCCATCACCATCAGCAGCTCTCAGTGGATATCAGTCCTTTGGGCTCCTGTGGGAGTGGACAGTGGAATTCTGTGCTGCTTGTAACTGCTCTTCCAAGTGTTTCTGTCTGTCTCTTATCTGGGCAATAACCCAGCTCCCAATTTTGGATTATTATTAGGAATTGTGATTGATTTAGTAACTGCACTGCTGGCATACCAGTGTTTTCATATTTTATTTGCATTCATGCACCCATCAGGATGCCTATGATATGAAAAAGTTAAACAAACAGCTTTTGTCCAAGAAATCATAATTCTAGGCAGTGTTCTCTGTTACTGAACTCCAAGAGCTGTCTTGTCCCTGGTTGGCACTCTGAATGCTGTTGTTCATGTGGCTCTTTCTCCCCACTTTAACAATGGTGCTGTCCTTGCTTTGATGCTAGCACAGTGAATTTTGGTTTTACAGGATGGAAACAACTGTAATTCTTGGCTGCATTGAAACTGCTTTCCAAGTGGCATGTGCTTTGTTCTGGAAATGAATTCTACTGGATTGTTATAAAGAGTTTAGGATGGCTCCTTAAAGCAATAGGAGTAGCTAACAACATGGCTCTGAAGCCATTAAAGGCTTTTCATTTTGTGTTGCATTTATTCCAACCATCGTGACTCCAGTGAAATGCCCATCTCTTTCTTCCAGTCTCTTTCTGTTGTCTTTAATGTGTTTGTCCTCCTAAAGAACTTGCCAAAGAATGTGGTGTTGGACAATGTTCCCTTGATCAAATGAAAATACAATACTCAATAGTGATCTATAGCTTGAAAAGAGAAATCATCAACCTCACACTGAGCTCAAATATATTCCCTGCTGGGAGGGGATGCTCCAAATATGATTATTACAAAAGTTTAATGCTGGGGAGAAAGAAATATAGAAACAGAAGCACTTTTATGTCCCCACTATAGATAATCTTTACTAAAGATGACCAGGTATACAAAGATATTCCTAGGTAAGAGCAAGTTCTGCAAAGCTTGTGGATTTAATATTTCTTTTATGCCCTGCTTTCCCTACAGTTAAACACAGTGTACTGTGTAATGAAAGAGGCTGAAGTATGATAATTTTATCTGGCCAGCCACATGCTATGTGTAACTGTGACATTTAGGCACCAAAAACTGGAATCATTCAGATTTTTCTATCTCTGGGTGCAGTAAGTGTTTGGGGCCAGATGAGCAAAACTCACTGGAATATCTAATCAGGAGCAAGTGCTTTTCTTAAAGATGGAAAGACCACTTTTACAACTGCTGGTTGTAAAAAAAACGAGTTTAATTTGAAAATGGATCCAGAGACTTGTTTTGTTTTACTACCAGTTAAATTAATTAAGACAAGTAATGGTCTTGGAGACCTGTAATTTCTTCATCTGCTTATTTTGGTGCCAATTCCAAATGCTGCAGGTGATTTTGGCAGTGCAGCATGATAATCATGTTAAGCCTTCTGCATGAAAGATGCTAGGATCTGAAAAACACTTCCATGAAAATAAACCACTCAAACATTGTGTTTTATTATGTAAAACCCCTTTGTTCTTGTTTATATCAGTTGTTGCTGATGTAAGTGTAGCACATCCAGCTGCTGTAGTTGCTCACTGTCCTTGCTAGGGTTTTGGTCAGTTAAAATTATATACAGTACTCTTTAAGCACCTTGGAAAGCACTGATACAAGCTGTGGATTTTTAATAAAAATACCCAGTTGTGTGTTTTTAAGTATTATGTAGAAACAAGTTTGACCTTCCTGGAAATGAACTCCATTGATTTTTCTCGTAGCAAATGCTATTAAAATAACAACAGTGGAACAGTTAAGAAATGGTAATTGATGTTCTTATGAGTGTCATAAAGGATGAGGAAAAAATGTGACTGCTGCTGTGTGATCACACTCAGCAGTTTTGAATACACCCTCTGCCAGCACTTCTTTCAGGGCCAGGTGCTCAGCTGCTGGTTTTGTCAAGGTCTATCCCCTACAAATGCTGTCTTCCAAGGCTGTATGGGAGATTTATTGCTCACTCTTGCTCTGTGTGATGCAGGTGTTGCTGTTCTCCCTGTATGTATAAATGTGTTTTTGTGTGTGTGTGTGTGGTGGCAATGAATCTGGAGCAGAAAACTGGTTATTGCAAAGCAGCCTCTTATTTAATGAGCCATGCCAAACAGAGCTGGGGCTCAAAATCCTGCTGACATGGATAGAAACCCTGAGGCTGGTTATGAGTGCAGGAGTGGCTCTCTTTCTAACTGACATTACAGTAACCTCCTCTACTTTAACATCAATTTATTGTTCTTTTTCATAGTGATTAGGTAGATGATGGTAGAACTTGCAGTGCTTGTTTGAAAGCTGCACATTTGAAAGCTGATTTTGTGGTGTTCAAATATCTGTTCCTAAAAGGCTATAATTAATACTACAGAAGGACTATCCAAGAATTTGTTTTATTCAGAATCCCCCAGCTTCTAGTGAAATGTAATACTTTTGTTCTAGTGGAACAAGCTGTATTCTTACCTTCCCAAACCCATTGAATTTCCTTCCAAGAAGGAAAAAACAAAACAAAAAAACTCAAACCAAAACAAACCCAAAAACCAAACATCAATGGGGGAACCACTGGAAACCAATATTTTATTTTTGTTCTGAGATCTTGATCATTCTCCCCATTAGTGTTACAAGGAACTCTTGAATCCTGCTGTGAGTGAGCTCTGCTTTCTGGGGCTGCTGAGTGCTCTGAATATGTTCTGTCTGCTAAACCAGGGAGAATCATCCTTACCATTGATACTGGATTTCCTCCAAAGCCTAATTTTTTTTTTTCCTAAAAAATCTGCAGTGATAAAACATTTTCTGCTCTTGGAGATTTGTGCTAATGCTGTCAGTCGCTCATCTGAAATTTATTCCTTCTTGTCTGTTTTTAACTGTGATTATTTCTCTCCTGGCACTTTGTCAACACCAATGTCTGTCACTGCATTTTTGGGTATTTAGCACTGTGTAACCAACCAGGCAGCCCAGGGTGTAGAATTTCAGATGAAGAAATGCACAGCACATCTCTGGGTGCAGCAGGTGGATGGGGCCAAGTGTGCAAAACTCGCTGGAATATCTAATAATGAACAAATGCATTTTGGCCACAAGAACCCCCTGCAATGCTCCAGGCTGGGGATGGTGTGGCTGGACAGTGGCCAGGCAGAAAGGGACCTGGGGACACTGGTGACAGCCAGTCAGACACAGCCCCAGGTTCTGTGTTGGTGTTTGGGAAGCCCATTGCAATCCTTAAAGAATTCCAAGAATAGGCTTGTCATGTGCATTGATGTTTAATTGTGTCTGAAACAAATGCAAATGGGTCTGAGTTCTGGGGTGCTTTCACTGCCCTGTGAGCACAGGCACCACGGGTGTGATGGAACTGAGGAACCTGCCAGGTAACTGCAACCCTAAAGAAGCAGGAGAATCCCAGAGCCAGGGCTTGGGATGGAGGCTTGCATCTTCTCCTCCCTCTGTCTCAACAGTAAGTTTGAATTTAGGCAATGAACAAGCAGAGGAAAAAAAAATTCTGCTGTGTACTGAGAGCGTCCCTGATTCAGGACATGTAGGGTAGCACATGGGATCATGTCCTGTGATGGGAATTTCCTCCTTTGCTTCTTTGCCCCATGGTTCTGGATATCCCTGGATAAGCAGGTTTTACCTCTTTTCACAAACTGACCTTTTCCTGTATGCATGCCTAAATCATGCAAACATTTTTTCCAAGACTTCTTGCCCTTCACACTCTTCCTGTTAGAAGTGCATTTATTTACTCTTTTGTGTTTGAGGGAGTTCCTTCTGTAGTTGGATCTTTGTGCAATGGTGGAAATAGAAATTGAGTTTTCAGTGTGCAGTAATCTTGTACAGTGTTTCTCCACAGTGTGTATCCAAAACTGAGTCCTTTGCTCAAAATAAGTGGATTTAGTCTATGCCATCATGACAATAAAAACAAAATAAAAGGTTTCCTTGTATCATCTTAATATTTCTGTAGTGTTACCAGGGAAAAGAACACCAGTCACGTTGGTATTGGCAACTCTCAAGTATTTTCTTGGTGAATAAACAGATAAGGAAGAACTGTGGAAGGAGAACCTGAGGAAAGGCTTGCGTGTTTCTGTAGTGAATGGAGAGTGTGATTGTTTGAATTAGTGATAAAAACAACTCAGCCCATTCAGTGTTGAATGCCAATTTAAAGGAAAAAAAATAAAAAAGCTAAAAATGTTTTAGTAAAAAAACTTGCCAAAGAAGGGGTTGTAATCCCTAAGTTTTGATATAAGTGATTATACTCAGTTTGTAGTGTATATCTTGAAGTGAGAGGATCAGTCAGGCTTTTTTTCTTTAGACCTGCTGTGGGGTTTTTCTAGTTTTTATTTATCTGTAAAAGAGGTTTTCCCCACTGTGAGAATAAAAGAAAACTGGAAATTGGCTTGCTCCAGAGGCCAAAGAATCTGAAAAGTGAAATACTTATAAGTAAGTGAAAGTTCCTTAATTCAGGAATGGGGAGTATTTTGGCATAAAAACTGCAAAGATGGAAACAGCTGCTTTATCTTAAATTTAAGAGCTTGGCCTTAAGATGTTTGACTGTGGATCTCCCCAAATTAGATCTGGTTTGTTTTTCGTTGCATTTAATCTAATTACAAATAGTGCTTAGAGTTCCCTCCAACAGCTGCACAAAAAGGCTTTTTGGGAGTCACAAGTGACACAAATGAATACTGTGTGTGCTTTTGTCAAGTCAGACTTCCAAGAATCAGCTTTTATGACAGAAAAAGATTATATCTATATATATACATCTGCATTTCTATACTTGCCAACAGTTCCCACCTCCCCATTATTTTATTTGGGATAACATGATGCCTTTTAGTCACAAGATTTTGGGGTTCATTCTTTTGAGAAACTGAGCAAGCAGAGATTTGAGAAGCATATTCTGAGCTGGTCAATTCATAATGTTCATGAACTGTACATTGAAATTGTGTTTTGCAAAACTGTGAGGTCCCTGAGGGTGGGGGATGGAATAAGTTGTTTCAGGAGCTGTGTGAACAGTCCTGTACACTGAAAACCTGAGCTAAGAGAATTCTCTAAGCTGTATTTTTCTTTTCAGTTTTATTTCCAGGCTAATTTCTTCTGGAGAGTTGGGCTATGTTTTTATATATAAATTCAGTGATCATGATTTCTTTCCTATAAGAAATCAAATATTGGATATCAAGTGCAGAGCCACAAACATTTTGCAAGGCTCAGTCTTTAGGTAAAACCACAAAAAATTACAGTATAAATTCCCCCTCAGAGCTGTTGCTTTTTTTAACCTGATTTTGTGATCCAAGTTTACTACTTTGCTTCCTGAATGGCTGTTGAGAGTCAGGACTGGATGTTAATTTTACACTGAAATAAGTGAAGTCTGGATGATTTTCTACCCCTCCACTACAGTGTCTTTCAGTAAAAACATTTTTGTTTACTCCCTGAAAAAAAACAAAAAAAAAGGGAGAGTAAAAGGATTTCTACCCAATTTACACTAATATTGTGCTGTTGTTCTTGCTTTTGACTGTATTTCAGGACAGTTCCTGTGAGTATTTATGCTTTCTGTTGGACTGTAGCACCTGATGAATTATTCCTCAGGACAGAGATGTACTCCTGCATTAGAGCCAGAAATCAGTAGCACTTTTGTGACTGAGTCAGAGTCTTCCTGATAGAGAAAACTGAATTGAAGCCTTAAAGTTGAAGCTGAAACACAAATCTTGTGTTGGGTTCACTTGATTTAAAAAAAAAAAAAATAGGCCTGTAAATCAGTTGCTGTTAGGAAGCTTGGCTCAGCTAGGTATTTTAAGAGTGAAAAATTCTGGTTTTTATTATGAGAATCTCTCTGTTGGAGAATGAAAGAAAATAACTTACCCCTTTTTTTTTTTTTCCCGAGAAGTNTTTTTTTTTTCCCCAAAGCATACATACTTCTAAAGGTTTAACAGCTTCAGGATTAGGAAATTACATGTTCCTTTAATTTTTTTTTTTCTGCTATGAGTTTTGTTGGTTATTGAGGATGCATAAAAACTGTTTCATGTGAGCACTATGGAGGCTGTTGAACCACAGTGTCAACATTCAGCTAAATCACTGTTTAGCCTTGCAATTGTTTCTTTTGGGGAGGAATTGCAGGTGGGAGGTAAAAAGTTCAGTGTAATTATTTCTCTGCTGTGTTGGAAACAAGCTCTATGCCTATTGTATGCACTTGCCTCTGAAGTATAAACAGTTTATGCTGTTGGAATGTTTTGGGAAAGCAGGGAAGGTATTGGAGGAAGGGTGTGATTTGTAGCTATTTAAACTTCTGGATTTAGTCAAAGGGGGAACTATTATTTCATTTTCACTTATATTTAGCTCCGAGATTAGATCAATCTGTACATGGGTTTAGCATCAATGGGATCTGATATGCAGAACACTTTTACCTGCCCAGTGCCCCACAGAGGCTGGAGCTGTGCAGGTCTGAAAAGCTTTGGTAAACACAGCTCTTGTGCAGGGAATGGATGAGGGAAAGCTGTGAACCTCCCTGGAGTCTGCTTCCATCCCTGTTGCCTGTGTCCAGCTGATTTGCTGCTTCCTACAGCCCCCTCTGGTTTGTCTGGCTGCTGTCATCAGCTGGGCTGGGGAGGCAGCAGGCACACACACACAGAGGTGCTGGTGTGGGCAGGGCACACAATCCTGAGTTCCTGCTGTCCTGTTTCTCATTTTCACAGCCTCTGCTGGCTGGGAAGAGCTCTGGCAGGAGCTGACAGCTGCAAGAAGTAAGGCAGAAGTTGTGAGCAGAGCCAAGTATGAGAAAAAGTCTGAGTCCTAAAACTGCCCATGGTGGCTCTGCTAACAGAGTGTAATCATCTGGGGAAAGCTGGTTGAGAAGACAAAGATCCCAGGCAAATAATTTATATACTTTCATCTGCCAAGTGTGTTACTGTATGACCTATTAAATACATAACCCTGCAACGAGCTGACAGAATGTTTTTTGGTGAGAGAATGTTCTTTTCATCTGGGTTTTCCTGCACCAGTAATCCTTCCTGTCAGTATCTCTCTACTGACGCTCTAGACAGTTTGAACTTCTTGCCTGCTTTTGATTAAATTTGACAGGGCAGAAATAGTTCAAAGCCAGTTTTCCACAAGCTTCTTGAAAATAGGTGCACAGAGAAATTCACATTCCCAGTTCATGCACTGGAGTGTGGGCTCAGCTGTATTGCCACACAGCAAAGGATCCAAGCTGGGGTGGGGAGCAGGCAGGGTGAGTTCCAGTGCTCCCAAAACAACTTGCTTAATTGTGTCACATGCCAATTAAACAGCTTTGCCACCAAGCTTTGTTAAAGTTTACCAGAAATAAAGTCGAGCTGCAGCTTGGAGACTGTTCAAAGATGTGGAACATGTTGAAAGAAACCAAAGAGGGTTTTTTGTTCCCTTTATGTCACATAGTGAGTAAGACCATGTGCCCAATGGGTATACATTTCTCATCCCTACAAAAAATAGGGTTGTGTCATAGGCAGGCACTCCTAAAAAGTTTAAAAAACCAAAATCATGACATCTTCATGATCTTACCTGTGGAATGGTCTTCCAGGAGCTCTGCTCCTGTAGGAACTGAGGCACTCCTGCCTGTGGGCTCCAGACCTCCTTATCCTGGGAGCTGCCAGGCTTTGGAACAAGTGTCTGGGGGTCAGCCCAGGGAGCTTTCTGATGGTTGCATTTCCTTGCCTGTTTCTGCCTGCTCTTTCTTTTTCTTTGTCATATTTTGATTATGATATGCATCTGTTTGTCAAGGAGAAGGATAAATTAACCAGAAGAATGTTCTGTAACCAAAGATATTTTCATAAAAAGGCAAGCATTTGTTGTTTTCTGTGCACAGCTTTAGAAAAAGATAAGTTTCTTTTTGCCTTTAAGGTGTACATTCTTGCTGTGACTTAAACAACTTATGGGAAGAGTTTCTGCCTCTGGCAAGTTCAGTTCCACTCACTTTTTCAGTCTCCCAGCTGTTTGCATTTTACAAACTGAAATGGCCAATTTGCATAAGGCCAGTCCATACTAGATCTACCTGGTAGATCAAGGTGATGCCAAAATTTAGTTACTTGGTTAAATGATCATTTTAAAATGTATTGATAGCCTTTTTATTGAACAGACACTTCTGTACTCATTTTAAATATTCTTAAATATCTCATCTAATTGTCTAATATCTTAAAAAGTTCATTAACTTTGCCCAGAGCCTGTTTCAGTGCTCTGTAGTCTCACAGACTTGCTAGGCATCGTCTTCATTGGAATTACCTTTGCCATCTTTGCAACCACTGGGAAAAAAGCTATATAGTGGAAAAAGACAGGATGGGTACTTCAGATTTTATCTTTTATTTACAATTTCTGAGTTCAATCCTAAAAAAAATTGAATAATAGACTGGTGCTGAAGCAGTGGGCATGGCAGAAAGTCTGCTTTCACTTGAGTCTGAACCTGAGTTCCCTGGGCAAGTGCACAGGGAAGAAGGGTAGTTTTGCATTATTTGTTCTTAAAATAAACATGATTTTGAAGTTGATATAGGAAGGGCATGTGAAGCATTCAGAAAAGAATGAGGAAGAAAAAAAACCCACTTTCCTTTTACAGTAAGTTGTAAATAAGTGATGTATTAAAACCATAGTGTTGGATCAGAACAGTGTGGTCTGCAGAACTGTGACTCTGCACAGACAAGAACGTGTCAGGATGATGCTTGCAGACATTTAGGTTCATTCTATGCCTCATTCCATAACATGTGCATTCATATATCATGTTTTGTACCATTTAAAAGTATTCCAGCTGCAAATATGTGTGATAAGAAAATAAGGAATGGTGATTTTTCTGTGCCACTTTTTTGGTAGGATCTGAACTGACGGATTTGTAGCCTGCATTTTCTGCTTTGTGTGTTGCTTTTTACAAACAGAAAATTAATAAATAAATTACTCTTTGCACTTATATCTTGTATGTGAAACCCGACCTATAGATTTAAGGATATATTTAGATTTTAGTCTAGTTCCCAAATAGAACTATTTTATAGACTTGGTTTTTATTGTTCAAACATGCTAAGGAATTTGATTAGAGAGTTGACTGCATAAATATCTGGTGGTGATGGTTTTGATGGTGCTCTCAATTCTGATAGCAGTTCTCCATGGAACTGCAGCTCTCTTCCAAACCTCCAAATGTCAGCAATCCTTCAGTGTCTTGATTATTAGCCTGGAGGTTAACTCTTGTTTTGCAATGCTATTGCAAAACAGAAGTTTGTTGGTTTAGTATAAGAAGGCCCTTAGAATTGTGAAATAAAAAAAAAAAAATCACTTTTCATAACAGTCATGACTGATCTTAGTCCTGGTATGTGCAATATAAATCAATTTATAAACCCAAAACCATGTAAGGGCCATGAATTGCATCAATGATATGGTTATTCAGAGAACTTCATTTTGCTAGAAGTAGTATTTAACGTGTGCATTTTGAAGTTATTTTCCAAATACTCATAAGCATTTGCTTGTACATCATCACCACAGATTATATCAGTTCTTTGCAGGAAATTTGTTCATGTGGTGATTGACACTTTTTTTTTTCCCTCCTAGAGAGAAGGACATTAGTAAATGCATGGAAACTGCATGAAAGGTTTTTTTTAGAACAAGAAATGCCAGTGAGGGAGAACTCTTAAAGCTTTCTGCTGCCCTGCATTGCCAGGGCCCTTGTGGAGCAGCAAGATGTGCTTACCACAATTGTGTGCCAGATTTTTACCCCTTACTTATTTTATAATAATGCTTGGATAAAGGTGGTAAGGATTTTTCAGCCTTTTTTTTTTTTTTTTTTTTTAA
>VWYP01010589.1:206245-236154 GCA_013400435.1 Pycnonotus jocosus
GAAGAATAGCTGCTGAAAATCAGGAAACAACACTTTTAAAGGAGTCAAGACTGGAATTAATTGCCAGAATTGCCCTGGGCTTGTGGGATTTTTTTTCTGTGACAATTTTGCTGAACCTCTGCACCTTGCTGATACTGGGTGTGTGGGGCATTTCTGTGTGTTTCTTTCCATCCTTTTTTTTTCCCAGTTAGATTAAGAAGATGGAGGAGATTATAAAGCTGCTCAATCATCCTCACAGGTATAGAAAAACACAAAGCCCAAGAGACACTTGTCTGCAGCCTGCAGATTTGTTGTTTGTAAATAAAACACTGCTGAAGCTCAGAGCTTTCCTGAAGACAGCTTCAGCCAATTTTTGTTTTCTGTCAGAAACACCAGAGGCGTGCTCAGGCTCTGCCTGTGGAGGCCTTTCCCTGAAGCACTGGAATTAATGTGCAAAAGAAGAAGGGAGCCCAAAATATCTGACATGATAACAAGAATGTGTTCTTGTGCCCTTAACCTAACCTTGCAAGCAGAGCTGATGCTTGGCTGCTTGGAAATTTATTGTCTGTGATCTTCCACACAGAAACAAACCCATTGCATAACTGAATAACTCAAGCTATTGCCTGGTAACTCGGAATTGTGAATGTTGTTTTCTTCTGATGGACTGGAAAAAAAAATACATATTGAAAGCAAAAATCAGTCTTGAAATAGTGTTAGTCTGTAGGTGGCTTGTGTGCATTTGATTTGAAGTGCTCACTCAGAGCATGAGCAGCTCTTGGGGAATGATCCCATTTTCTACCAGGAGGAATAGAACCCTAAAAGTTAAGTTTAAGTTGCATAACTTGGGCTGTTTGAATAGCCTCTCATGGTGACTTTAGTTGTTGCTGCAGGTGTCTGTTGTTTTGTGGTAGCAGTCATCTGTGAATGGCAAATAAAACCTGTTAAAAATACATTGTGTGAACACTTCCTATGCCCTGTTCATCCCCTTCCAGCAGAGGCAAGGGTCTTACTGCTAAGGGGATTAATTGCGACATTCCTTCATCAGCCAAATTTCAACAGAGCTGTGAGTGTACTGAGTGCTGGTGGAATGACAGATGAGATCAGAAAATCTCTTCCTGGCCTGTTTGGGGACAGCAGAGTCCAGAGTTGAGGTCACTGCTGGAGAGAGGGAAGGGGCAGAGTTGTCACTCCCATAGTTTGAATTTGGCAGTCTCCAGGTAAGTCGTGGGTGCAGCTGGAAGTTCTGTGTGAGCAGAGCACCCTGACAGGAGGGTTGGACATTCAGCTGTGGTTTGGTGGTTTGCTAAGCCATTTTCTGCGTTTTATTTGGCTTTTCCTAATTTTTTTTCCTTTTTCCTCAGCAATAAATGAACCATGGGCTTTATTCCTCTGAAATCTAAATAGATATTCCTGTTGATGAGAGTTAAGTGCATGGCATTAGACATAGTCTGTTAATTTGCTATGTCAGCTGTTTCTTTTAATATAAATGTTAATTTTTCATGGGTGGGTGGAAGAGATTTGATAAAATAAACCTTATGCAGTGATACCCATGGAATTTTATGTTTGCCATTATTTTTTCTGTCCTAATATTGATGACAATCTCATAAAAGTGCCTTTTGAGTAGAAGTTAATTACTCTTTCCTGAAAAATATTGGAGGTAAATTGTGTGGCATGAGATGACTTTGATTTATTTTCACCATTCTAAATCCTATAAGCCATTAGCTTTTAAAAATAGCGAGTCTGAATGTAAATATCTGGTATACTTATTAGGAACTTTCTGATTAGCTATTAATTAGCATGCCAGTAGGTTGCACTGAAATGTTGAACTGGAGGCTGAGCCTGCTTTGCAGGTCTGTAACTGAGCAAACATGCAGATTGTCTAATGCACACAGCACTTCTGTACAAATTATTAATACAAAGGAAGGCAGCAGCTTCAATCTCAAAAGAAATTTTTTTGGTTTTTTGGCTGAGTAATTAAATCCAAGCCAAACAACCCAGACAAATCATACAACATTCTAGAAGTGCAGTCATGTTATATGTCAAATAAGAAACATTTTATGCATTTATTATTATGATACTGTGAAAGAAGTTGCTCTTTGCCTTCATAATATTTTTAAGAGGAAATCATTTTTGCTAGATGATAATGCAAAATTTCATCAACAGTCTTCAAATATTAATCATGTTTTGAAAAGCCTTACTATCAAATGGAAGTTAGAATTAGGTGTCAACAGCTCTAAGTCCTGGCAAGTATCTGGGTGTCTCTAGGGACACTTCAGATGGTTTGGGTGGTCTCTCAGCTGAGCACTCCCGAGACAGAAAATGGTTTTCCCTGAATGTGTGGCCTGAACAAACCAAGTTCTCATTTAGTCCTTGCTGGGTTGAGATTAAAGGTGTGGCTTGCACTGGAGTTAAAAAACCCCATAAAGGAATTTCAAAGACTTGGATTCCAGGCTCTGTGTTCTACTGCATCCACATGGAGGAACAGAAAGGGCACAGAGGGAAGTGTTGAGGGGATCTGCCATTAGTTATCCTGCAGTGATCTGGAGAGAATTGCAAAAACAGGTGACTCATTTTCCTAACTTTGCTCTGTATCTCCAGCAGCAGCAGCGTGCTCAGTGGTGCTGGCTGAGTGAGAATATTCTCATTTTTAGCAGTTGTGGCGGTACCTGCAGACCTGTGGCAGAGGAGCAATGCTTTGAAGCTGGTGCTCAGGACCCCCTGTGCCAAGGGCAGCCTTGGTAGGGTTGGCATCTCCCATTCCAGCCTGGATGTGCTGCAGGATGTCCCTTCCAGGACCTGGGGTGTTTTTAACCCTTTCTTAGAGCGGGCTCAGATGCAGAGATAAACTGGAAGCCACGACAATCTTGCAGGAGTGCTGCTTTAAAGCAGGGCTAAGCTGAACTGTGGGGGTGTCTCCACATCAATAAGGAGGATAATCACACGAGGGTGGCTTTTGTTGCTGGGGGAACCCTGAAACCTGAGCGAGGATGTGACTCCTGGCTGGTAGCAGATGCTGTGGTGACTCCGAGCCCTGTGAATGCAGCACTGTGTGGGGCTGCTGACCAAGGTGGACATAAACTCTATGAGCACACAGCTGGCACATCTTGGGTGGGACAGCTCAAAAAAGTAGAGTTTTCTGCTGTTACTGCCTTCTCTTTAAGTCTGTTTCTTTTTCCAGAAGAATGCTCTGCATAAAAAGCCATTTTAAAATGGGAATAAGAAAGGAGTGTAACATGGAAATGTCCAGCTATAGAACTTAGGGTGTTGGATATGACCTGCATTCACTTGATATTGTGCAATGCAATCTGTGTGGGAAGCCAGAAGGAGAAATATGAACGTTGCCCCTGCTTAATTCTTGCAGAAAATTCTCCTTTAGTCTAAGCATTGGGCAATAATGAAAGGGGTTTGTTCCCTCTGGGAATTGAGCCCTTTATTCAAAATGTAGCTCAGCAGTTGAACTCAAGAAGAATATCCATTAGCTACCAGTAATAGCACTTGTATCCCCTTTTCTGGATTCCAGATACTAAATGGCAAGGCATTAAAATGCTACAAAAGCCTGTGTTGAAATGGGAGCAGGTACATCATCTCAGCATTTAAAATGTGCCAGTTCTGAGTGAGAAAGGGCTCTTTAGAATTCATCCATCAGCTGAAGGTGCTGCTGCTGACTTAGAGGGGAAGTTGTAATCTTCTGTAGAATGTGCAAAGATGTTCAGGAAGAATTGCTAATATATCTGTTTGTTTTCTCTGGTTGTGTTAGTGAGTAATGGGACTAACCTGAGCCCCCACCTGATTTCAGAACAAAGACTGAGGGGTGTGAGATTGAATATGTGACAGAAAAGGCCCTGGGGACTCTTAAAACCTCTCTCAGAAATGTTACACTTTTATTATTGTTGAAATGTAAAAGCAGCAACTCAAATGGTTATCTAGAACTTTTACCCTAGCATAAAAATTCCAGAGTTCTACCAATGGTATAGAGTTAAATATTTTGTTAAATTGGAAATGCTGTTGAAATTGCTGGGTATTTTTCTTGTCTTCATCTTAAAAAGGTGAAGCCTTACTGTTACCAAATTGGTCATCTCATTATTGAGTTGGCAAATGTGTGACAGTGGGTATTTCAGTGTAACTGGTACTGTCTGGCATCTAGTGACTGTTGCAGGTAATGGCCAACACTGGATATTTCAAATTCCTTCTGATCACGGAGCAAATAACAGGGCAGACCTTGTCTGGGATGTTTAACCTGGAGCCAAGCTCTTTACAGATGGAAAGTGATGAAATTTCTTTCCTCAGAAATGCTATCTCCACTGCCTGAAAAAGCAGTAGAACAGGCATCAGTGCAGGTGTTAGGTCAGGCTTAGTTCCTGAGTATCAACCTCAATCTCTGTCAAATTCTGCTTCTCTATTAGACAAGGCACACAGGCAGCTGTGGGAAGAACACAGTGTTGTAGTTCTGTCATTTACAGAAGCTTCAGTGCAGCCTAAAAGCAAATTAGGAGAAAATGAATCAAGAGCAAGAAGAGTTCAGCTTATGAGAAATGTCATAATTCAGAGGGCTCCTTGTACCTTACAAGTACTTTTGTGTTTACAGAAACTAAAGATGCATTCCACTTCTTCCCTCACCACAAATCTGCAACTCAAATCCCTCAACTTCTGATTTATCAGAAGAGATTTTATCCATGTCCACGTGATAATGCTGGGAACCTCAATTATAAAGTTGTCAAAATAACACTTTTTTTTTTTTTTTTTCCCTAATGCAAATTCTGAGTGAAATGGAGCCTGACATTCCTGTGGCATATAAAAAACACTCGAAAGAGCTGAGTTCTTGTCTTTTTGGCCTCAGACACTCTGTGGTGGTTTGCTCCTCTGGCACCAATTCTCCAAGGATTGATTTGCTTGGTTTTGTTGCACTGCAGCTCTTGAATAACCAGAATTTTGTCCAGGGATTCAGACACACCTACCATGAGCATTTCGCTGTTCTTTGCACATTTTACTGTGCAGCCTCTTGACTATTAGGCCACTGACATAAGGACTGGATTCTTTTATTTCTGTGCCAAGCAAGGAGAAAAGCTCCAAGTGCTCACTTTCAGTGGGAAGCTTGTGCTAACCAGCTAGTGGAATTCTTGGGATGTATTCCCAGGTGCTGGGGATGAACATTCTCCTCTTTACCACAGGCTTTGCAGTATCCCAGATGACAGAAAACTGCCCAGATCCCAGCAAACATTGGGTACTGGACTCGTGTCTAGCTGGCTGGATATTTCTCATGCTTTTAATCATGCAGGTTTCGAAGGTGCTGCAATTTCTCTCTCCATGCCTTTTGTAGCGTTTCTTCCAGTTCTTTGGAAATCAGTCAGGGGTTCAGTGCTTTTAGCTGGCCTGTAATTTGTTCTCGAATCTAACATTTATAAAAAAGCTGCAATAACTGCCAAAGCAGCATATGTGAGTGACATGAACAGTATTGTAGTGAGCAGCCAGCTCCACAGCCAGCTTAATTCATCACTCACTATGGGAGAGTGACAGTTTAGCATATGGCCAGTCTCTTCAGATGCTGGTTTATTTCAAATCTATTTAGGACTATTTAGTTCTTCCATTTGGGAAGTAGATTGGAGCTGTAAAGCAATTTCTCCTGAAGCTTTTTTTGACTGGTCTTTGGTGGTGTTCAGATCTCTTGGTGGTGTTCAGCTGAATTAAAGCTGCTCCTTTTGTGCTGTAGGAGAGTGGCAAAAAGGAAAGATGCATTATTCACTCAGGGTTGTAAAGATCTCTTCAGATACATTAAGGATGGATTGTTGAGTGATCTGTGTAATGTTTTGCATAACTTATAAATTAAAGCCAGGACAGTGTTTATAGAGGTAGAACCTAATGTTTGTTTAGAATTACAGCCAAATAATTGCTGAAGGGGTTTCTGGTTTGTCTTGGTAGTGAGAAAATTTTAATGAGTTGTTCAACAAAGCTATTTGACTTCTATTTTTTTTTTTTTTTTGCTGGTTATTAGTAAAGTGGTTCGTATTCAAATTAAATCTTGGGATAAAAACTCAAGACATGATCTGAGTACATAAGACATTTATTTGAGAAACAGAATACCCTGAGCTACTTGTGTTTTTATATGAATACAGAGAACTAGCTGGTAATAGTTGTTACCATATAATAATGATATCATTAATTATGATAAATGATATATGAAAAATTATATAATAAATATATATTTCTATATAATAAATATATATAAATGAAAAATTATATCATATAATAATGATAGTGCTAACAGTAAGTACATTCTGAATTTCCACCATTTCAAAATAATTGTTATGTTCTTACTGTGACAAAAACTAAAGCAAGTGTTGAACTTAGTTTCTTAAAGGAGTTTTAAGGAACTTGTAGAAGAGTAGTAGACAATGAGCAGTTCTAGGCAATGTTCTCTCAATGTTTCTATAATACAGTTGGGATTTTTGCTCAGATGATTTTCAGTCTGGCCAATCAGTGACAGTAAAGAACATTCTCACTCCAACTAAATTTTGCCACGTTGCATGCTTTTTTCACAGTGAAAACAGAGATATGTCTGCAATTTAAAGCTTGGCTAAGTGTTTTGTAGTGGATATGGAAATTAAACACCTCAAAGTGAGCAGCTATAGTGTGGGAATACATAAATACTATTTAAAAAACCCCAACACAACCAAAAACCCAACCACAAGCTCCAGAGAACTCCTGAAATAAAATAAAACAAACAACACTGTGCTTTTCATCTTAACAGCTGGGCTGATCACAATCTCTGTATATATCAAATATGTTTAGGAGAGCAAGTAGAATAATGTTCTTTGCTGGGGATCATGTTGGCATTCTTTTTTTTTGATTCTTACATTTCCTTGTATTTTGAGCCGGAGAGTTGGAACAGATGGACTTCCATAAAAAGCCAGTGCTTCATTAGATTGGCAAGTTCAGCTTCCTGCCTTTTCACCTGAGGAGCTGAGCAGTTGGACAGTCCTAACTCTGTAGAGATCCAAGAATGGTTCTGGGGACTTTTGTGTCCTAACTCCATGATCTCTGCTTGGCCTCCTTCCCAACCCCTGCCAAGAAATTGTCTGTGCAGTCACATCTCTGACTGCTCTCCTTGTGGAAAAGCATTTGGCTGCTCAAATGCAAAGCACAGAGATGCTCTGAAAGGAAATTGTGCTGAAGACCAGGGCTCTGTCTCTATACTGTTGTGGGTTTTTTCCCCTTCTGTTTTTTGGATTTTTTTTCTCTATAGATTTCATCTTGTGGTTTCTTTGCCTCTCTGTAGGGTTTGGCAGTGCTGCAGGGATGTCATGTTCTCTTTGGTGCTGTGCAGACATTTCCTTCTGCCTAGCATCTCGATATTTCACACCCTTTAACTTTTTTTTTTTTTTCTTTTCCTTTTCGAGAGACTTAATCTGTTGCCCTATGACACTGCGTGGATCTCCTCAGAAAAACTACATGAAGAGATTAACAGGACACACAGATCTTAATTTTTTTTTTTTTTTTATGTAGGACCCTGGTTCATATAATATCCCCTTGCTATAATGAGATATCATTCAGTGGGATGTGAAACACTTATTGTGACATTAGTATGGTATATTTGTGCTTTTATAGTTCAGGTGCTGGTGCTCCACATTGTATTTTCTGTAAGGTGAGGTGAGTGCATTCCTGGGATCTCTGCTCACAGCCTTTGGATTGCTCCACAGCAGACCCTGCTAATGTTCTCTGCATTTAAGCACTGTGGTTTTGTACTACTACAGAGATTGTTCTGTCTAACCAGTTTTAACTCTCTTCCATCTAATTTCTTTATTTTAGATATACCACAAATTCTACCCTCCAAGAAACCCTAGAAAGGTAAACCTTAAAAATCCCACTTTTGTTCTTTCCTTGAGTTTTCAATGTTTAAACAAACAGTGTTTGTTTTGGTTGTACCCTCAAAATACTGTTATAATGCTGAGCTTACCACTGGGAAACACAGAATGCTACACAGCAGAATTTTTGGGGCTGCCTGGTCTTTTTGAGTGCTTGTAGAGAATGTCCTTATCTAGACTCTTATACTTTAGTCCTCATTATTTTGGAGCCTCTTGTAATTAATCTGTGTTGCTGCTGTGTTCCATGTGATAGATTTAGCTTTGTTTATGTGAATAAATAAAGAGCAGCTCTTCACACAAACCACATGGAAGACCCTGTTATTTAGGAGAGCAGGTTTACACACCTTTGATATGACAAGAACATCCTGACTAAAGGCCACTTGCCACAGAGTTTGCTTATTCTTAAACAAAAATCATCTGTCAGTTGTTTGAGCTGTGCTCACCTGTGGTTGAAAGCAATTTTGTTCCATGTCCATGCTTAGAAAACAGCAGTCATGCAGTTATATCTTAGTGCTCAGCCACGTCCTTATCAATTGAATGTGCAATTATTTAACACTTTGAAGAGAAATAAAGGTATGTTATACTCTGATGCCTGTGTTACTAGTGCTTAGTGTTGGCATTTGAATAATTATCCCCTTTCCCTCCAAAATGCCACCTGAAAAACGCGTGAGAAAATTACAGTTGGCAAATGTGCAACTTCCTCCTTATTCCCTTGGGTTTAGTCCAATGTTCTGGTGTACACAGCACTTCTTTCTCTCACGCCAGCTTTGAGTGAGGTGAACAAAATCACCAGATTCCAGGGCACTTTCTGCATGCTCTCAGTCCTGCAGTTAAGCTTTGGAATTGCTGGGCTGTTTGGATTTGGATGGAGCCACTGCGGCCGCTCCTTTTTCGGCCCCGCCGCGCGCGGTTCCAAAACAGGTTCCCAAAAAACAAGCCGTGTCCCCCTCGCTCCTTGCATGCAAGTCACTCTGAAGTTATAAATAGAACTGTCCTGATAGACAGAACTTGGCCCATCCTCCTGTCCTCTTATGCGAGTTATTTTGGTTTAAAAATAGAAACTGTCCTCGAACTGATACGGATCGAGGAGGTTGGGAAAGTTCACTCCTGGGCGCCGCTGTGATTTAGCAGCCGGTTACAGGGAGCAGCGTGCACCATCTCATCACCAACCAAAAGATTTCCAAAGCATTCACTTGGCTTTTTCGAGGAGCTGGGCATTTTCTTCGGGTTGGATTTTCTGCACGTTGTTCCTTTGCTGCAGCTTGTCAAATCAAACACACCAAAGTATTTTTGCACCTCCACGAAGAAATAAATATTGTGAATATTGGAAAGATGGAAATGCTTCTGTGAGCGAGGGCTACCTAGACAGTAGATAGTAGCTGTGATTTTTAAAATATTGAACTGCTGCTTTGATCATAGCATTACTGCAGTGTCTTTAAGCATATGTTCTTTCTGAATGCCAATGCTTCCTTAGCATATTTTAAGGTAATTCTGCCCCTGGTATTTGCTCTCAGATTTGTTTGCCTTTTTTTTTTTCTTTAGGCTAATTTCTAAAACTTTAAATTTTTCCTTTAAATTAAAAATATGGAGGTTTTTTTAAGGTTAGGGTTTTTTGCTTGTGACACACTTTAATGTGCATAAGAGACTCTTCTTGGATGTTGGAAAATCTTAATTTTTCCAGGCAGTCTTGTTTGGCATTTCTCCTTCCATTTCAGTTGACTTAAGCATCTGAATGCACAGAGTTATGCTGAGCATGCTAAAAGCCTAGGGATGGAAGAAAAATAATCTGAATAATTTCCACAGTGTAATTTAGAGATGGACTGATGTCAGCAGTCACTTCTTAGTAGTTTTACTATCAAAGTTAAGTTGTAGGTCTGCAGAGGAACAAAGATGTAGGGCGTGAGTTGAAAAAGGAAAAATAATTTATTCTTTTTTTTTTTTTCCTAAAAGCCTTTCCTAAGAAATCTGTTATGTATTTCTATTAAGTACTCTGATATCTCGTACTTAGCTGCCTCTTCTGCCTTCTTACCTGGAGTAAAAGAGCTTGCCAAATTTTTTGAGGTAAGGAGCAAGTGAAAAACAAGACCTCATAAAAGCATCTAAATGTTGACAGATGAATGATTATTTCAAGTGGTGGAAGAGAGATTCATTACATTTCTTTTCAGCAGGGTTGCTATGGTTAGCTGAGCAATATGGGAAGAGAGGAGTGTGAGAGCTTTTCCTACCTCTCTGAGCATCTTGTGACTGTAAAATTCTTCTATTGCTTATCTAGATTTTTCCTTCGCTTTCTAAATATACCAGTGCTTGGGAGATTACTCATTTTTTGTTAAAATGAGAGAGAAAACATGAAAAATTAAAGGGGTTCTGAAGTAGGGCACTGATAATTCAATATCTGCAGTGCTACCTGAGTTAGGGACAAGGATGTGATGTGTCCTAAGACCTAAAAAAAAAAAGAGTTTCCATTTCATGGGTTGGAAATACTGGAATAACCAAAGTTCAGTGGAGCCTGTGGGATTCCTCCCTTGGCTGCCTGAGATCAGGGAATGGTTTGGATGTGTCAGGATCTTACAGCCAACAAGTTGCTCTGGGAAAAGGCCTTTTTTTCTTTATTCCTGAAGAAAGCATGACTGTTTATAACATTTTAATTTAAAAAATAATACAAAATTAATTGCTTTCTATGCATACAATTAGCTAAGCATGCCACAATTAGAGGCTTTCTTTTAGCTAGCTAGTGTTAGGGATCCAAGCCTGAACTTATTTTTAAGAACAAACAGTTAATTGCACTTGAACTCTACCTATTTGCACTTAATTCAGAAAACAATGTGTTGTCCAGGTGGATGCACACATAGCAGAAAATGGTCTTGAAGAGAGGAGGTTTGCTTTGTACATGCATTAAAGGATAGGATGTTATTTTGATTGTTTAAGCATTGTTTTACCCACTGTTAACCAGCAGAGAGCAGTTTAGTTTGTAACATAACAACATATAGAAAAAGTGAAATTGGGAAAGGCTGGGCAGCTTTTTCCTTCTCCAAGATGGCCATTGAAAACAAACTGCCTGTGAAAATTAAATTCCTGATTTTGTGTTTTGTACCAAAGTATTGTCTGTAAGCATGAATTTCATTGCATGTCAGTGACTCAAATGAAGATTCAAGGTTCATTTTGGGGAGTGTTTGGATGGTAAATAAACTCTGCACTGTATGAGGTGCAGCTCCTCAGAGTACCAACCTCGCCAGGCTGATGGGGAGGAATGAACTCCCCAGTTTGGAGCCTTGGGGTCGGGTGATGCCAGTTTGTTTCCCAGCACAGGGACTTGTTGGCAGCGCACAGAAAGCAGCTTCCATCTGATGGTGCTGTTGTGGTTGCTCACTGAAATTCCTTTTACAGGGGAATGATCCAAGGAGAAAGCTTTCAGGCAAATAGCATCGTGAATCAGTGCATTACATCTTCTTCTTTTCTTAGTCTGTGGCACGCATGTTGTTTGTCGTGAGTGAAGTGCTGCTGAAAGCAGAGTGAAGGGCGAGAAGATCTGAAAGAGAGAAGGCAGGAGGATCCTGATATGAACCTCAACCACCCCCAAAATGCATGTATTAATTGGTCGGTGCCTGCTTAAGGCAAACCTCAACATGCAAACAAACAAAGCCAAATATCACCCCCACCCCCTAACCCCCCAGCAAAACGACAACACAGCAAACCCTCTCATTGTCACTTCTGTCAGCCTCTGATGTGACTGAATTGCACCTCAGAAATGGGCAAATTAGCATTTTGCTACCTCAGGTCTGCAGTGTGAGCGTAGAAGATGGGGCTGTTGTAGGGTGCCTGATACCTGTTCCACCCTCTCTCCTTCCCTGGAGGGGATCCTGGGGGGCAGTGTCGATGTAGGGAACCTGTGGATGTGCCTAAAGAGAGAGGTGCACAGCCTGCAATGTGCTGATGATGTAATTCAGACGTGTTGGATGCCTGTTGGTAACGTGTAATACATCTTAATGGGCACACAGGGGGAGAGAATTACTGCTCTGAAGTCCCTGGCCTCCCCTCATTATTATTATTATTATATGTATATATATATATTTATTTTTTTTTCCATGAGACTTGTAGGGAAGTAGCCGAAGCATTTCAGCAGAGTGGAGGTGGCAGCATGTTGGAAACATGATCTGTGCCTGGCCAGTCGTGCACATACATCCATGAGGCACGGAACACTTGTGTGAGAGCTGCCTTTGCAGGGACCCTGCAAACCCTGCCCTGGGAGGAGCAAGCTCTTACAGGCAGGAATACTCGTAAATCTGTGTTTTGCCGAAGCGCTGGTGCTGCTTTTATGAGATGAATAATTAATATCGCCAAGCTTATTGTTCGGAGCGGCAATTTTTTTCAGGTCGTTCGGACGGGGGATAATATAGAGCTAAACGCTAACATCTCATCTAGCAATTTCTCCGGCAGCATGTTGTGCCTTTTGTTGTTTGGATCTGCCTGGGAGTGGCTTTAAGATCCAGTAACCCGATCTTTTATCACTCTTGGAGGCTTCCTTTTCTGGTGTGCCCTGATGCGTTGAACACATGTCGGTATTGTACGCGGATCGGGGCTCACTTTGTGCTGTTCCTGCGAGGAAAAGGCGAAGCCGCGGCTGGTGAGCCCTGCCCGGGGAGAGCCGCCAGCGTCTGCAGCCGAGCTCAGCTTCATCCACCCCACCGGAGACACCGAGCCGCGAACCCTGCACACAGCTGAGCCGGGGAGAACAGAGAGGAAAACGCCTTTGCTTTCCTTGAGGGTGATGGGACTGATGTGAGGACAGCGGGGGAGAAAGCAGAGCAAGGCTGTGAGCGGTGCCAGGGGGAGCAGGCGCTGCCTTTGGGAGCGCTCATTCTGTGCCTCGCCTGAGAGGCGTCAGCAGATGGACTTTGGCTCCGGCGCTGAGAATACTTGAGTGGCTTTGCATGTTGGAATACAAGCAGTGATCTCTTTTATTCCCTTTCCCCCCCTGTACATTCACCTGCTGAAAGGAAAAAAAAAAAAAAATCATGAGCGAGGAGGCAAAGGAGAAAAATGCTAAACCAGCTCACAGGAAAAAGAAAGGAAAAAAGGTAACTCCTTGTATGGACAGCCTGCTGTAATTCTGGTTTTTGGCTCATTTTGTGCTCGACCTGTTTGCTTCTGGGTGTGGAGTGGCTTTGGTTTGATAATTTGTTGTGGATAAGGATGGTGGTAGAATCAGCCTGGTTCTGTTTATGCTCGATGCTGATGGGTGTGTTCTCTGCTGGAATCAGTGTTACCATTGCAACTCAGTTGTTTTGCATTATTTAGTATTCCTGGCTTTAAATATATGTTGGTGATAGAATTTCAATGTGATTGTGGTTTTCATAGTGTGTTCCAAACACAGGATTACAGATAAACAGGTATCTGAATGAGGGCTTTTTCAAAGGAGAGGCTGATAATCAACATGTGCTCATGTAAATGAATGTCATGGACGTGGCTAAGAAAAACAAGTTTACAATAAGCATTAATCTTATGAAAGCTATGGGTTTTGCTGTGTGTCACTTTGATCAGGTCTATATATTTCTGGGGCTTGAAATTATTGTGGTCAATTAAATTCTGGAATAAAATTCCAGTTTCAGTGAGACTAATTTCTCTTAGGGTGTAAGCCTTTTGCCTGAAACTGTACTTAAAAGACAAATTTGATTATTGCCTTCCATGTTGCAGTTTTTTGCTTTCCTGATATCCATGTAATTTCTACCTCCCACTTGGAAATTGATAATTTTCATGTGTTTATGCTCAAAAAACCCCAGATTGCTAAATCTAGGAAGTACACTTGTTCAGCTTTTTCTCACTTGTTTTAAATATTAACTTGGTATCTTAATTTAAAATGCGAATTCCCTTGACTGCTGTAGAAAAAAAGACATTTGAGAGGTTTATCATTGTTGCAGAGAATATACTCAGACTCCCACCCTTTATTTTCTGAGCATGTGTTTGCCTTCCTACCATATATGACAGCCTCATAGTTAATCCATTTTCTTGGTGAAAGGATTCAGTGCAGGTTGTTGAAAAAGCAAATTAAATCATATTGGCCTTTCTATTCTCCCAGAATTGCAAAGAGCTGCTTGGGAAGGAGGCATGGAAAAATATAATTGAAATCACTTTTAGTGGTAAATTAGGATACCTTCCTGACATGTGTTTCTGTCAGGGATGATAGGTTGCCTCAGGACTAGGAGATACATTTGCACCTAAATTCTGGGGTGGGTTTTAAATTTTGACTGTTAATGCTTTACCATGTTATAGAAATCATTTTGATGGCATCCAACAATGTAGTTCCAGTTTTATAGCGTGCACCACTTTCTGTATTTTTGTATGGCTGAAGCTCCTACAGATGATCCATGAATTCTAGAGGACCAACCCAACTGCCAGCAAGACAGAGCAGCCCAGGGCATTCAGGATTAAGCAAACTTTGGAGTCTGTTCCAGCGATGTCTGGTCACTGCCTGCTTGTGTTGTCACCTAGAAAAGGTGATGTTTTTGTGGGCACAGCTGCCCTGCCCAAATCCTGCCTTTGGTGACCGGGACACTGTCACTGGGCTCTGGGGGAAACAATGGGACACGTTGACATTTGTGACCTTCTGCTGTGGGCACAGGAGGCCCAGGGCACAACCCCAGATCTTGTGAGGAGATGGAAAAGGCTCCCTTGGTGCCTGGAGCCTTGGCCACAGGAGCTGCAGCCCAAACCAGGGTGTGACTCAAAGCTTTGCGTCGCGTCGTGGAGCGGCTGCGGCTCCCTGAACCTGCACGAAGCACTCCTTCCCTCCTCAGCCTGGCTTTTCCTTCGTGCTCTTGGAGTCCTGGAGGCAGCTGGGAATGGGCTGTGTTGGGCTGGAGCACGTCTCTCATGACTACTCTCACATTTAGGCTGCTCCCATGTCGGTGTTAGACATGGGATGGACCCAGGATGGCCTGATGGAAAGGGAGCTCCTCTGTTTTAAACAGGCAGCCATCATTTTTCTGGTCTTGGCAGGAATTTGCCCTCCTTTTCTTTGGGGTAAGGTTTTGAATTTAGAGTTTTGATTCAGAAGATGAATCCCTGAATGGCCAGTGAAGGTGTACTTGAAGAGCATTACTGGGCTAACCAAGAGGAGTTAGATAAACAAATAATATCTGGCTGTGAACTCCTGAGCCAGGTGAAAACAGGGTCTGTGGTTCCAGTGAGTTGTGCCACCTGTCCATCCCAAGGAAGGTATCCTGAAATGGGTATTTCCTGCCTTCCTGTTCTCTTTAGACACTTCCTTTCTTGGCAGCTGTTCTTTCTCCATATTTAGCCCTTCCCTCGCCTTCTGTCTCGTTTATCTCTAGAGTTGAGTGGTGGCAAGGCTTCCTTCTCTTTGATTGCTGCTCATGTCCCATTCCCTCATCATCCACTCGTGGTTTTTCCTGTTCTTACACAATTTCTGAAATAAATATGCAGAAGGGGCAGCAAGGAAAAGGTCACACCATTTGCTATAGGGGAAAATGCAATCAGCAGTGTGTGTTCAGCTTTCCCAGAGTTATGTGATTGTACCTCAAAAATAATCCTTCACCTGGCCAACAGGGTCTCACCTCTGAGCATAAAGTCATGCAGTAGCTCTGCATTTAGAACAGATTGGCCAAAGGAATAGATTTTCAGCAAGAATGCTGAAAATACCAGTTTTGATGGGGAGGATAAAGATAAGAAACCACCCAGGAGGCGTCACTGAGATTTGTTGAGAAGGATGCACAATTTAGATGAAAGCAGAACAGTGCTTTGTTTTAGCACTGTGGTATTCAGCAGGGATACAGCTTTCAAAGGATGATGAAGGTATCACATCAATATTTATTGCTGAGGCTACACTGGACAGGATTAGCTCTGATGGAATAGGAAGCCTAATTAGTTTCTCTGCTTCATCCTTCAGGGTTCCTCCCTACCAGCAGCCTCTTGTGCCTGAGCCTCAGTTGTCCTGCAATTTCCAGCCACACTTTTACAGTGTCATTGTTTTGGAACTGCCAAGTTGAATCCCAAGGCGTTGTGGAGGGGGTTTATCCCGTGTTTGTGTCATCACTTTCCAGTAAATTTTGGAATCTCAATTATAGGAGAGCACTCAACTCAGCCATCATTAGAGATGGAAGGATGTGCCTTGCCTTTTAACAAAAGAGTATTCTTTCCTCTTCCACTTCAAACTGCAAGAATGAAATTAGCCGTGAAAATTCCTTGGTCTTCTGAAGCTTTGAAAGATAATCAGAAGTGTGGGAATTAAAAACAAATTAGACCAGCCCAAAACTTCTGTAGTAAATTTTTTTTTTCCACTTCATTTCATGGTTATTTGCTGGGCATCAGTCACTTCTGAGTAGTGGGAAATTTCACATCAAACTCTTGTACCAGAAGCTTTGCTGAAAATGCATATTTTTTGTTTTGAAGAATCTTTTGTTCCCCTTCCTCCTCTGCCTCCTCCAAGATCTTTAGAAAACCTGCACAATTACTGTTGCTGATGTCTCTCAGCAATGTGCATTGTGTAAATCAGTAATGAAAACTCCTGAGAGAAATGTGTAAATGGAGTTTTGTCTTAGAAGTACACAGGAAAGAGCACATGCTGACCTCCTAAGGTCATTCTGATCTGTTTATTAATCCACCTGTCTGCCTTGCTTAGCTGATCACTGTAGCATGATTTCAGCATTGTGTTGCATTGCTTTCTATCAAGAATTGAAAGCCTTGTGCAGGGAAGAGCCAACTGCTTATGCAGCAGGTGAAAAATCAGTGTTTGGGGTCAGGCTGCTTAGGGCAGCCAGCATTATTTTTTGGACTAATAGGCAGTTTAGCTCAATGCACTTTTCCTGAGCCAACACCCTGGGCTCAGTGCACTGGGAACACACTCTGCAATCTCTGCCAGGGACATTTGCTCTGTCCTAACTCCAAGGTTTGACTCAGCAGTCTCCAGAGGGGACTCTTCCGTTGTGGCACACTGCTGAAAATCCGGTCAGCAGCGTGTCTGGGGATGAGAAATTTCAAGGGGCAGAAATTCCAGTTTGAGAGCAGAGGCTCCTGGGTGTGATGAGCCACTCCCCACTGCCAGATCAGTAGTGGTCTGGAAAAAGAGCTGTCCATGGCTCTGGTGGAGCTGGATCAGGTCCTTTATGAGCAAATCCTGTCTCTCCTGGAATAACATCACTGATTTTAGTGGAGCCAATGTCAGGGGGCCCTGAGCTCTTGGCATTTCATTGTGATGTGGTCAAATGATTCATCTCTGTGTCTATGGTGGCAATGGATCTTCTGGTGCTCCTAACTCAGCACCTGTGAATACCAGTTTTTGTCATGACCAGATGAGCAGTCCTGTTCTGTTTCTGACATTTGTGGTGATGATGATGCACTTCTTTCAAAGCTGTCTCTTACCACTAAGATTTGTTAATGTGGTTGCTTCAGTTCCCATGCACGTTATTGTTGTCATGGGAGAGTGTTCACTGCTGTTTGCTCCCACTGGAGGAGCACTCATTGCTGATGGTAACTGGTAGTCTCTTCTGAAGAGTTTTGTAGCTTTTAATTTATTCATAAAATTAAGTCATTATGTGGAGTGTAAATTGATGTCTAAATTCGGGTTGTTCCTGACAAGCTGAGAAATGAAAAATCTGCTTCGATTTGTGAAACAAAATGCAAATAGACTCTATAGGGAGACCATATCTATTCTTGTCTTGGTAAATAAAGTTGATACTGTGTTGTTAATTTCAAGTTTCTGTGGATGAGAAACGGTTCTTATAGTTTAAATTTAATTATATGGTGATAGTCTTAATCTTGAGTATGTCAATACATCCTATGCTGAAAATTGAATTTGGTGCATGATGAATAGATTTGGGTTGGCCTTGCTTGCAAATTTCTACTTGTTCAGCTTTAGCATCCATTTTATTGATGTTATAGATTTTGAACCTCACACTTTCAGCCGATATATTAAAGAGGAAACAAAGCACAAAGAGCCCCTGGAACTTCTGGAAGATATTCCTCATTTGCATGTCCAAATAGTAAATGCCCAGGAAACAGTGGAATGGAGAAGTTTTCAATCATTATGACTATTCTTAAACTTGTTTTCTGAAACTTTAGGCTTTAAAACATTTTTCCCTTGAATCAAACACATTTACATTTTCTTGCCATCTCAGTTTTCTGAACTGACACAGAAAAATTAAAATGTATTGATTCCTGTCACTCAATTGGAATCACTTTGGTACATGGTAATACTTTTGTCTTTTATCATACTGGAACAAAAGAAAGCATATATAATGGAAAGTTAAAATCTTACTGTTTTGAAAGTACTCATTTCAAATTTCCCTTTTCCCTGGAGAAAACACTCTAATTGACATTATCCAGCTTTGGTAGTATTAGTCAGCAGCTCCTGGCCCCTAGGCATATATGGTTGAGAAATTGTAGGGAGAGGTTGTTATAATCTATATGAAACGAAGCAGCATGGTGTGTTCTGCTGCTCATGTTTTTAACATAATTCACTCTGAATAAGTGACACAACTTGTAACTTGAGTGACAATCCTTCAATCTTGCTGCTCAATTACCACTCCTGCTGAAAAAAAACAATGATTTTTTTTTTAACATGCTTTTTTTTTAACAGAGGAATCTTGCAGTTTGTAAGAGAACATGAAACCTGAGTTAGATTATCGGATTGTGTGACACAAGTTCATCCTACAGTTTTGAGCTTTTCCCAGAAAATTCATGTGTGAATAGTTCTTGTCCTTCTGATGGAGAGGTCTAAGAAGTTGAAGGCACAGCTGTGGAAAAGTGCTTCAGTTGATTCCTTTTTTTCCTCCTCTTCACCAAATTCTGCCCCTCCATGGCAATCTCCCCCTTGTTTCCATGAGCTGCTGTAGGAGCACTCATTTTCCCCGTGCTGCTTCCTTTCTAAGGGATGTGCTGCCTTCTCCCCATTTTTCTTTTCAAATTCCTGTTTCAGCATCTCCTCACTGCTTTTCTGAGCTGTTCCTTCCCTTGAATTGCCCTGTCACTGCACGTCCTCCATCAGGAAGTCGATGCCCTTGGGTCCAGTTGTGGGTTGAACCTTCTGTGCTCTCAGCACTTCCCTCATGATGCACTGCCCCTTTATGGTGGGTTTTCCATCTCCAGGATGGCGCCTGTGTGCTTCCACACCTTCTGTCCCCTCGAGGGGTCCATTTCTTTGGTGGGTGCAGGATGGCAGAGCCAGGAGTGCAGTGGGAAGTGTTCCAGCATGGCTTGGGTCATTGCTGGCTCCTCAGCTGGAGGACTTCCAGTGTCTCCTGCTCCACAAGCTGGGCACTTAGTGTCCAGGCCAGGTTGTCTCCTTTTGCAGTAAATTGTTTTAAGTACAATTAGGTTCCAATTAGATTTGATTACGGAAAGTGGGTTTGAGCTGCAAGAGGCGTGGTGGATCAGCTCCAGTTCCATCCTGCAGCTCTGCAGTCATCAGTGCGACAGGCACCAGCCTGGAAGTTTTTCTAACAGTCTTTATGTGCAAACTTCAAATTATTTTGGGTCCTGTGGAGACCTTTCCCAGGTTCCTTAGAAGCTGAATGGTCTCTGTTGAGTCTCCATTTTTCAAACCCTGTGGCTGATGCAGCCACAGAATTCAGTAGGGCTTAGTGAAAGCACCTGGGTAGGTGTGGTAGGTGTTGAAGTGCTTATCACAGTTATGTAATGGTTGTCACTTGAGCTAAAAATACTTTGATCAATCTGTCAGTCTCAGATTGAGAAAACTTAACTACATCTGGGCATCCCCCTTTGAATTCCTGACAGGAGCCTGTGGATCTGCATAACCCTGGCTGAGCATGGGTTGGTTCCTCAGCCTCCTCACCCCCTTTCCAGCTTGTGGAGGTGGTGCTGGAACCTGCAGCTTTCCTCCACCTCTGGATGACTCCAGGTGGAGTAGGGGATGGTGCTGTGCTGAGTTCCAGGGTTCAAATTTGGTTCCAGAGAGCCAGCACTCTGCTAGGAGGGAGCTGCTTCTATCCCCTCTTTCTGTTGAAAATAGCAAGGTATATTAGCAGGGAAGATGTAATTACAGAAGTAGGCAAATTTTGAGGGGTTTAAGCTGAAAAAGTAGATGTGGCTGAAGCTCCCTGTTAACTTCATATGCTGAAAACAGGACACCATGACTGGCAGTTGGATCTTGTCAGAAAGGTTCACCTTCAGGATTTAAATCTTAATGCTGGATAAAAACATTTTATTAAATTGCTGTTAGGTCCTTATTTCAAGTGATGAAGCTTTTTGGTATCTGATCAAGGCAATAATGTAATGAATTCTCATTGATCACTCTTCTAAAGACTTCAGACCTGAAGTTTGGAGTGTGTGTAATAGTAAGGTATTTTTACAGAAGCAATAATTGCCACGTTGTCTCCCAGTTATTTTTTAACTTGCTAATGGAGCTGGGGCCAAAACCAGCACGGGGCAAACTTGGCATTTTTCCCTTAGCATGGAAAGTGAGGAATTAATTGGCTAGGTAGGCTAAAACTACACATGTGTATTTTATTTAGCATTTCTCTGTCATATAAGACACCCCATGTCTTACTATGCCTAAATTCAATGCATAGCTAAGTATATTTAAGACATTTAAGGTGTTGCCATCAGAGACTTAATTCAGGTTTGTTCTCACGGGAGATTGTGAATGCTGAGGGTTTTCTATGGTGCATTAACAATTTGTGAATGTAAATAAGGATTGATTCATCTGAATCATTTGTTAAAGCATCTTGCATTGAGAAAGGAAATAATATAACAAAATGTGATGCTTCATATTCACCATTAAATCTGTTTCATGGCTTTGTTTAAAACTGCTGTTTGATGGGAATAATACTTTTTTGGGGTAATAATGGCTGTGTAACCATTATGTATTGCTGAGGTGTGTGTGGCATTCTTCTGGCTCGGTCTGAGTTTATATTTGTGTCAAACAGATCACTGCAAGCTGTGTTCTTCCTCTGGTTTTGGGTGTGTCATTCATGGAATAATCTGTAGTGAAGGATTTCATCAGTTTTGGTCTTAATGAAATAATATGAAACCCAAAAGATGAAAAGAACACCAACAGTATGGGTTGGTATTTGTGTGATGTCTCCTAACAGTGTTTTTAAGGAGATCCTTAGTCAGGGAGTGGCTGATGCTTTTAGACAAGGTTCCATCACTAATTTCCATCAGTCAGATCCTAAACTAGAAAGTAAGAATCTTTCTGAAAAGCTCTCAAACATGTTGATAAGACCCTTTTAACCTGAGTGATTCTAGTGTGCTGGGAGTTGCTGATTATCTTGGAATTTGTGTCAGAGGGGTGAATGGGAGAATTTGGGAAATGAGGGAGATGGTGAAGGAAGTGGAAGCAGGAGGTCCATCCATGGTGGCATTTCCTTGGGCAGCAACAGGGGGAGGACACTCACCCTCCTCATAAATATTTTATTTATCTTTTCCAGCGTTTTTCCAGACTCTCAGCAGGGTTGAGGGATGTGAATGCAGAGTCCTTGGCATGCACAGGTACTCTGTGCACGTGGTGCAGAGGGCTCTTCCCCTTTTCCCTGCTCCCCTAAACAGACCTGTAATTTCATTTGCTTAATTACCATTGTGTTTGCTTGGGAGGCAGTCTCACTGCTAATTAGTAATTAATATTTGCAGTAGAATGCAGGCGTGGAGCTCTCACAGGGGAAAGCCTTAGCGAATGGAGTGATGTCCTTTGGAATAGTTTTCCAGTGGAAAATTCGTTATCAGGGATGGTCTGTGTAATTCTGGCAGCTGGTTCCACTCACATTCTATTGACTCTGAAGGACACATCCCAGAGAGGACTTTCATTCAATAATCAATTTATTTTAGAAAAACCTAAATGTGGGGATGTCAGTCCACCCTGAACCATGATGAGATTTAGCTGTTTTCAGTCATTCAGGCACCACAAATTTAAGCTTGTTTGGTACAGAGTGGTTTCTTAATCTCTTTCCTTGTCTAAATTCAGTTTTCAGACAAGTCTCATTTAGAGCATTTCTTGCTCTTCATGTGTGTTGGTTGCATAAATCTTGCACAGCTCCTTCAAAAGAATAAATGAACTGATGAGTACAAGTGACAATGGAAGCAATTAACCTCTTTCCTTTCATTACTACCTATCCTGCACTCCTTCTTAGAGCCCCTTCCAGTTACATGCAACAACCTGGCATTCCTTGCCACTCTGTAAGAAACAATTTTCTGTCATTAGGAACATCAGCTGAAATAGTTTTGGAAGGCACAAATAGGAAAAAGGTATTTCNCACCTATCCTGCACTGTGTCTCTCCTTCTTCGAGCCCCTTCCACACCAGTTACATGCAACAACCTGGCATTCCTTGCCACTCTGTAAGAAACAATTTTCTGTCATTAGGAACATCAGCTGAAATAGTTTTGGAAGGCACAAATAGGAAAAAGGTATTTCTTAGGCAGGTGAAATGAGTAAATAGCTTTGCTTTTGTAGCCAGAAGAGTCATTCTATCGTTCATCATTCAGTCCCAGCTGAAAATGAAGCTGTATATTATTTTAGAATGCATCCATGGAGCATAAAAGGATATTATTAACATTTTTTTTTTAAAGGAAGAAGTATTGTGAGCATAAATGTAATGATAGTTTTAAGTAACAAAAAACCAGGCAGGTAATGTGTATAGCAAGGAAGATCGGGATCTGAATCAAAGCACAGCTTGAGTGAAGTGATTCAAACCTGCTTATTTTACTGATATTTTAACAGGAGAAAAAAAGGTGTTTCAAGGGTGGTGCTTACAATATTGTAATCAGCTGCTAGCAAACTATTTGAGAGAAAAGGTTCCCAAGTAGCTATAGCAAACCTGTGTTAAATATGGTTTATAGGGGTTTTCACAGTTGTGCTCTTAAAGCAGATTTCAGCAGCCACCTCTTTACTTTATTTTTCTTTTTAAAAATATATAATAGGAGACAAATATTCTAAAAATGTGAAAATTATGAGGAGTTTTAAAAAAATGTAAAAAATTTTGTTATGGAGCCTCATAACTGACTAATGCAGTAAACTTAGCAACTGAGTAACTCAATAAATGAAAGTGTTTGAAGATCAACTGCTGGCAGTTAAAATACAACCAGAGAGGATGTCTGCTCATCCACAGGTGTAGATGAAACTGTCAGGAATATTGAAGTATTGTATTTGCAATAAGGGCTGCAGGTGATTTGTCTCAAACCTGAACTTTTTGCAAGTGGAATGGTGGCCTGAAACATTCCAATTCATGATGCTATTAAAGAGAAACTGAAGAGAAAAATCCAAGGCTGACTTTCAGAGTAACTTTTAAACAGGAGCATAACTTCTTTTCTTGAATTAGGAGTATAGTTAAACTCAAGAACTGCAACTTTTTTTTTTTTCTTCTTAATCCAACCCTCAGATGCACCAGTTCCAGCAGCCACATGACTGGTGGCATGCCCAGATTCCTGCTGAGCCTGCTAACATTACCACATTACTTGGCAGCTTAGTATTGTAAAAATATAATAATAAAAAAAATAAAGTGAAATATCTGGAAACAGGTGTTTTTCAAACCTCTTTCTTTCAGGAGAGATTTGACTTTTTTTTTTAAGGAGTTCCCAAGCCCCAGGAGCCCACGGGTGCTGTGTTGAAGGCTGTGGAGCAGCCCCAGCTGGGCATTATTATATTCAGGATGCAGGTTCGTTCTGCATTGCCCTCTAGCGTTGCCTTGAAATAGGAACCAAAAGAACCCCAACAAACCCAGATGGAACAAAACTGAACAGTTATTTGCTTCCACCTTGATATTTTCTCTTGCTGCACCAGACCTCTTATTCCTGATGTGATGTCTGTTATGGAATGAGTTCAACTGTGATTGTGTTCCCTGTTTTCCCTGTTTACTTGGATGTAAAGTAGGTGTTCACAACTAGAAATATTCCACTTATCCTTTCCAGGCATCTTTTTTTATAACCATGGCTTGGCTTCTAATACAGGGATTTCCCCTCTCTCTTTATGCCTTCTCCTTTTCTTTGTAATACACACACACACACATATTTAGCAGAGAATGGTGTCCTTCCTACTCCTTGTCATGTCTCAGGCTTTTCATTTATGAAAATCTATAGCTGTGTTAAATGAAAAGGTGCCTTTACCATGGAATGTTCCACTCTGAGCTGCACAGCCAGCCTTTGACTTCAGTGTTCACTCACAATTCTGCTTTTAGGTGTTGGCTGCAAAGAGATCTTGAAAACAAAATTAAGATGTGGCCATGCATCACTTTGGATTTTCACTTCTCCACACATACATATGCATTTGTAGGAAGCTCCACTGGGGCAGAACTGACCCTGATGTCGAGTTGAATGCAGAGCAGGCAGGGGCAGTTTGGAGGGGCAGCCCTTTGCAATGACCTGGAGAGGGAGAGAGCTCCCCTGAGCTGCAGCATCCAACTGTGCTGGAAACTCTGAGTGAGAAGAAAACAGCACAGATTCTGCCTAATTTCTGCAGTGGGTGTTTTTATCTTCAGATTGCAGTGCCTGGTATTTACACCTGATTGTAAACCAGGGCTAAGCATGGCTCATTTTCTGGAAATTACATTTAATGGAAGGGACCTATCTATTTGATACTTGGTAGATTGCTTCCAGGCACACCAGCAAATCTAAGCAGCAGTAAGGAAAAGGAGGTTAGCAATCTAGAGGAGTTTGAGGATGAGGCAGGCAAGGCTTTAAAGAGCTCTGCTGCTCTGTTTTTTGGCAGGTCATGCAGTGCAGGAGGAGAGGTGCTTTGCTGACCTGTGAAGCTGTTTCTGTGACTCCAGCTGCTGTTGAGGGCACTGTGGAAAAGGAGGAACAAGCACTAGCCAGCTACTACTCCTTGAGCCTTTTGAGGTCTTCATCACTTATTAAAATGACCAAAAACAATTTGGTGATGCTGAGCTGGGGCAGATTGATAAGATCCATCTGTTCTCATAGTGCTCACCTCCCTAATTTTGTCATTGCTTTCTCTTCTTTAGGTCTTGCACATCCTTTAAATTTTATCATTTGTTTTATACTGTACTCCAAAATAGAAGGGGAAATCTGCTTGCCAAGGATGTGGCTAAAGAATGGTCAGCATGTCTCTTACAGATATTTTTTTCCTCAGTTCTGTCTTAGACACCAATGGATTTCAGATACTGCTGGGTCAGTTTGCTGCATTATGGTGTCGTCAGAGGTTTAAAGAATATCTAAAATATATTCACAGTAATAGTAAGATTGCTTAGAGCAAGTTTAGGAATAAATTTATGTATCACATCCTAAGTCTTTTTCTCACCTTTTAAATTCACTGTGAGCACACTGAGAAATCAAAATGACAAGGTCACCACTGATCCCAATCGTAGTGGTCCTGAAATAGTGTCCTTTCCTCATCGTGTTCAAGTCTCTGTAGGGCACCCTGAAAGCACAGCAGATTTCAGCAACACCAGAAGTATGTTGAGTTACTAAAGTCAGCATCACTTTTGTAGTCATTTGAGCTTTATTTAGGATTGGTATGCTTTTTTCCCCTGGTTTTTGTTTTTTTTTTCAATCTTGACAGGAATATGGGTTTTTATTGAGCAAAGTTCATAAAAACAGGAGTTCATGCTCTTTTCTGAAACAGGAACTAAGCACGAACACCACATCCTTTTAGTTTGTTCGTTTTTCAGAATTCCTTGTAAATTTGGAAACATCAAAAAGGATTTATATAGGTGCAAAAAAAAATACTTTGGGGTGTTCATGCAGTCAGTCTAATGAGGAGGGCTGGAAATATGAGGGGGAAAACCTCACAGTACTTGAACTTAGGCATTTTCCTGTTATCTGGAATATAATCTCTTTAATTGCAAATGCACACAATAAATACACCACAGCACTTTGCCTGTGAGATTGTAAAATACAGTTGGAGGGCTTTGTCAGATGCAGTTACTGTTTTTGTCTTCTGATGTTTGGTACTTGTGCTTGAAGCCATTCCACAGCTGTGAGGGACAGGACTAATTCTAAAATAAGCAGCAACATGTTAATCTATGCAGGGCTGGATTGTAGTGCAGAATGTCCAAAAAAGACTATTAACTACTGTTTAAGGTTTGGAACTCTAAAGGGATGACAGCTGAGAAGTCTGATGGAACAAGAGTATACAATAATTTTTCTGAAGGTTACCTTAATGCAACGGAGGAAAACATCCAGATCTGGGCAAAATCCAGGTCTGTAATATGGGTTGTTGAAAGTGAGCACCCAAATCTTTGTCTCCTTACACCTGCCAGCACATTTCCTGAATTAATCCAGGAGTAGTCCTGACTCTCTTTATTTTACTCCTATGCCAAGGATTAAGATTGACTAGACATTTTGTCTAAAGCCAGAATTTTCAGAAGGCAAGCTAGGAGCAGAGAGCAGAGAGTGCTCCAATTCTCAAGTGTTTGAGCACTCAGCAGCTTCACTGAGGAGTGGGAGTTGCTTGTCTGTTCAGCAGTTTGAAAATCAGGCTGCTTGTTTGGCCCCACTTAGCCTGTGAGGGTTTTTTTTTTAAATTCACTTCTGTGAATGACTATTAACAATGCCATGATGCAATGCTTTGCCATTCATAATGACAGGCACGATGCAGGCTGAGATAAACCCCACCAAACTAGGAACAGGTTTATAATTAGAGAGGGGGAGAAGGAGAGAGGGAAAGTTATTTGGAACATAGTTTTTTGCTTTGTCTTTATTTCTGAAAATGTGTGATATGTCCATCTGGAGCTGAGCAATATCTGTGCTCGGTTGGTTGGGAAGGGAATGATGGAATGTTCTGACAAATCCTCTTCTCACAGATTCTATCCCAGGAGTGGCTCTTCCCTCACTTGGCTGGAGCAGTCAAACTCTCATGAACTGGATCTAGGTCTCTGTTGCATGCACAGGATAGAGGCTGAAAAAATCAGTCATAAGTGTTGGCTTGATTTTTCTCTTCAGAAATTTTAGCTTTTTTATTATTTTTTTAATTTTTTTTTTTTTTTTTAGTATTTCACCACCATTACATGAGGTTTTTTAAGTGTTTTATGGTTCATCTCATCACTGGGGGTGTGTATTTTAGCAGGAAGGAATAGTGCCTCAGAGACCTGCATATTTAGCATACAAAGTGTATTTTTTAAAAAATCTACCCCAAATATTGCAATCTGACCTGCTCTCTCTTTATAATCATGGTGCTGAATGCATATTGAAATGAAACTGTAAAGAAAAAAACCCCCAATTGGTTCTTTGGGCTAATTAGGGGCCAAGAATGTAAGTGGCCACTTCATTTTAGGACTGTGAGAGGCTTTTTTGTATTATTTTCATATGTTTCCTAAATAAATAACTCCCTGAGGCTGCATTAGTGACAACTGCATGAGTGTGTGATTAATACTGGGGGTGATAAGGGAGTGTTCAGTGTTCAGGAGAGTGCAAATTGAACATTTTAGTGCACTTTGGTCTTTACCCCAATATTTAAAGTAATGACCCCTTGTGTCTAAACTGATGCCTTGAAGAGCTGAAAACAATTGTTATAGGACTGAGACTGTCTCGAAATTTTATGTAGTCTGATTAATTTTATCCTTGGAAAAAATGAACACCCTGGTGGGATATTTAAATAACCTTTAGATTTTTTTTTTTCATTATGTTAATATATATTAATTCATGGCAGAATTAATCATATCTTGATTCATGTTGTACACTGCTTGGATTTAGTCACTAATGCAGGAATTGAAGTGGTCCAGAAGAGAAATGTCATCTTATTCACTTATTATTGTTATACATTTCTTCTAAGCTCAGGTCTCCATATAATGGCAGTATGATGCAAATAAACACGTCATTCTTAGTCCTTTATCAAATAATTTGAAGGAAAAACGAGTCTTTATCCCTAACCAGGAACACATGTCTGGTATATACACCACCAAGAATAAAAGAAATCCTGAGCTGCTATTCTGTGATTCAGCAGGAGGCATGGGCAATCTGTCCTTGTTTTGCTTTCTTGGAAAAAAAAAAAATTAAATCAAACATAACACCCCCCAAAAAACCTATTGCAGAAATGTGACTACCATTACAGCAGGGAAATGAATGTAACATCCACAGTTTACAGAATGAGCTTAAAATTATTATTATCTACAATAACTTTGTTTGTGCCACTGAGGCAAAATTAAAATATGCTTTGGGTAATATGTATGATGTGTAGGCTAAAGTACAGAATTTTGTGTTTTCTCTTCCAGCTTCAGTGTTAGTATTTGAGGGTTTTGGGGGGGTTTGAGGTTTTGTGGGACTTTCATACTTCACCTGAATTGAACAGAAGCTGTTACAAGTCTGTCTTTGCAAAAAAGTCAGCGTTGAGAAGGATGTTGTCAGTAATTTGGGGAGGAGATTTGGGGCATCTGCCTTGGAAGTGGGTTATCATCTATACCTGACGTGTCATTGTCTCTCTGTCATCCATATTTATTGCAGTGAGAAGTGGATAAATGCTGCTTCCAACCCCAAATTTGCCATTTGGGTTTGGTTTGTACTCATTCAGAATGAGTTATCAAATCTAGCAGGCACACCAGGGTTTGCATGTCAGTGCTGGTGTTTGCTGCCCTGGTGGTGGGGCTGTCAGGAAACAGGTACTCATAAAAGAGTCCTGAGAGCAGACAGCATTTCAAGGCAAGCCATAATTGTTTGTAAAGTAAAAATATCTGGAAATTAAAATATGTGTGTGTGTGCGGTGATTCAACAATCACTGTAATTTTACTCCCATTTCCTTTTTTATAGTCGTGTTCAGTGGAAATTAATAGGGGCAGTAAAACTCTTTACAACTCTTTTGCTGCAGTATTTATGTACCTTCCTTTCTGAACTGTCTGTAAAAGTCAAAAGCAAAAATTCAGCCCTGAACAGAGAACAGCCACTCACTGTGTGCTGAGAAATCTGTGGGGGTTTCCCTGGCAGCTTTTTGGTTCTCTAAACCCCCAGAAAACAGCAGCTTGCTTACATCCAGGGCCTGTAATGACTTGTAAACATGATATGAGGGTGCATAACAACAGTGAGTTTACGCTCAGCTGGTAGGATTGACATCCTCATCCGGGGAGGATTTACATTTTTGACTGATGTCCAGCACTTCCTGGGGACAGGGCTGTGCATCCGAGGCACTGCAGCCTCCAGCCTGGTGGTAACCAAAGTGCCCAGCTCAGTTTGCTCTTTCCAGGTGTTCTATTTTTGTCTTGAGCACCTAAATGGTGCTTAGTGAGTTTATGGGAGTTTTGGGGAATTATGTGAGTCGTTATGCTTTCATGTCCGTGTTCAGAATTGCTGTATATTCTTTCTGTCTCATAAGAGTTCTTCATAACTTTTCTCAAATTACTCTTTAACAAAGCCCCAAGTGGCTTTTAATCTAAAACATTTTGTAACCCTAAGAGGGATTTAAGGACAGGAATCCATTTTGGTTGACTGTGACAACTTTGTGTTGATTATTGCTAGAAAATGTATGCATCTCCTCCCTGCTGGACGAATGATTGGCACTTCACTAATTTTAAGTAATTCAAATAATTACAGCAAGCCAATCTATTCAGTTAGAGTGATCCATTGCCAGGATAAGCATTAGCACTGATGGCTATCTCAGCAAAATCTTGGGTGGCAGACAGCACAAAATGGCAGTGCTGGCAGCCTGGTTTTGTGATGAATTACATGGTGAGAAATGAGGTCTGCACAGAGAAGCAAAAAAAAGGTACATTCTAGTTCAGTTGAAATGTAGGAATCAAACCCCAGGTATAAAAAAAAACAAAAAACTCTCTGCTTGTGGACTGGATCAGCTGGAGCTCAGTAATCCTTCGTGCAGATGTGCAGAGCTGGTTAGAGCCACTGTGCTGGAGGCAAGGTGTGACCACAGGGGCTTGGCATTGCTCTGGAGCCTCAGCACGGGGTTTGTAGCATGGAAATGTTCTCATCCCCTGGAACAGCCAGGAAATCTGATGGTGGCTCCCTGGGGTTTGTTTCCCTCCTCTCAGGATGATCCTGAATGATCTTTTCTGTGCTTTGTGGCAGGGGGTTGGTGTACAGCTACTCGTGTCTGTCCTCACTTTGGCTAACTTTAGCACAGCCAAAGAACTGGAAATGAAAAATAGAGCAGGGTTTGGGGTTTTTTTTTTTTTTTAGGAATTTAAAGTTTATTGGGGGATTGAAAT
>VWYP01010590.1:0-67157 GCA_013400435.1 Pycnonotus jocosus
ATGCCCTGGGTTCCGACACTAAAGAGAGTACTATTGCTCTATCTGAACATTATTAAAACCATTGATCTGTGTTGATGCCCTCCAACAGCTTCAGTCAAAATACACAGTGGTACCCCTGTGCAATCCCCTTATAGCTTATGGCACAGGGTTTTATCCGGTGGGAGAGGGTGCACCTCAGCATCTGGAATTCATGCCAAGAGCCATTACATATGGCTGCTATTGACTTAAAAAATTGCTGAGGTTACTCAATACCTCACCCAAGTGGATGGGCAAGAATTTGTTTCTTCAGATTATAGTGACACTGAAATGGACACACTGCCAGGTATTTATTAGATTGTTTTATTCCAGCTTTTCTATTCTTCATGAAATTAATCTATTGCTCTTATGTTTACTAATGTCAATAGGAAAATGGCCACTAACTTGTTCTTAAATGGTTATGGCACAGCCATATGTGCTTACCAGGAAAGTACCTCTCCAGCCCACAAATAAAGCAGGGCTTTGGATGAGGATGGCAGAGTGAAGTCCCTCCCAAATAGGCTGTGTCTACTAGGCCAGAAGGCAGATTGCATTTCCTGTGCAATTCCCGCAGAAGAACTCTGGTTCCTGGATTTGTGCTAGCTCTGACAACAAACCAAAGGTGCCACAGGAGGAAGTATTGCTCTCTCTTGCCCCTAGGGGGATGCTCTCCCTGAATCACACAATGTAGCTTAGCCTTGAATAAAAACCTTCATTCACACATAGATAACCTGGTTTATGTCAAGAAGAGAATGTGCCTTTGTTACTGCAGATATACTGCTCCAAAGTGCATATTCACTTGTCCCCTTGCATATCTTGGGAAAAACTAAATGCAAAATCCCCTCCAAAATTAAAAAAGTTACCTGTTTCACTTAATTCTTCAATTGAACCAACAAAAACTTCATGTGAAAACACTGGAAAATTGTCATTTATGTCCACAACTTTAATTGGGAGGTCTATTGGCTCTTCCAGTTTTGCCCCATTCTTATCTAGTGCGTGGCCTCGGACCTGATAATACAGACAGAAACAATAAATGAATCCAATGAGTGACCGTCATACGTACAAACACATATGCAAAACAGAAATACGCCCATTATGTATAACAAAGTCTAAATATTATAAAAGCTTATTATATACGCTTATAAATACAAGCGGGTATACAAAAATATCCAGAAATACATTATATAGATGTATTGTTTCAAGCAGACACATTTGAAGAAAATAAATAAATAAAAATGGACAGGAGGAAAAAGAAAAAAATTTTCAACTTACAAGAAGAATTGGAGTCTTTTCTCTGTCCACCCTTCCTGTTATGTTCAGGTCACCAGTCTTGCCATTGATAACAAATAATCCATAAGGGGGTTCTGTTACTCCTTGACCAGATATAGTGTAAGTTACTACTATTCCTGTATCTTCAAGATCTGAATGTATCTAGTAGGAATATAACAAATTAAATAGCACTCAGTAAATAAAATTCCATTTAAAAGCAACAAAAGATTTTTTCTATCTTGCAACGAACAAACAAAAATAAACATTTAACACATTTCCCTGCACTGCTTTGACTAGGGAGATGTAGAGATGAATGCAGGAAGGGATGCATGCTCTGTTTGATAATCTGGTGTAGGGAGATAAGAAACATCTGGATCCAGGAGCTGATCTGGGAGGTCAGACCTAAGTTAGCAAATATACCAGGACTGGAGAAGGGATAGGGTGGAAAGGCCAGACCTGGAGATGAACACACAGAAGAGGCTGCAGAGACTAGAGATTACCCTTTCTCTGCTCTCAGCAGATATTCAAAACATCTGGAAAAGGGTGTATTGTGCCAGTATCACAATCAAAGGGCAGCCCAAGCAGAGGGCAACAGCTTGCCACCACCTGCAGTCACATTCAATAGGCTGAAGCGGCAGGAGTGGTGAATTTACTTCAACACTGGTGCTGAATGCATATTCAGTGCTGAACTAGATGCATATCACTCTTTCACCAAGGGTAACACCTTGGTTATTTTTAGCTCTGTTTCCTAAACGACTAGGTATACATCATCATGCTCCATGTACACCTTTCTGCCCAATCACCACCAGCAGATCTGGGACCCACTTGCCAAGTTCAACCCCAGCTGAGTATGGGTGGTGGGGTGAAAAAAACTCAAAGATACTGCATTCCTGAAAAACCTAATGAGAAATGGGCTATGAAAAGATGAGTGACTGAGCCAAACCAGGCTTTAAAACTAGAGGAAACAGAAGGAAATGTGTCAATTTTCAACTGGCATTCAATAGTCCTTTAAAGAAATATTTTTGCATGTCTTTAGGGAAGCCATATTATTATTTTACTTTTTCATCTCTATTTTTATGTGTACTGCATGTTTAGCTGTTTTCTGGGCTTACTCTAGCAATTGGATTCTTATAGGAATTGTCCTCTTCCTCCCGTATGAAAGCTGGAGGCACTGTCCACTCTCTCTTCTGTCTGACCAGGCTGTTGGGATGAGACAGCACACCACTCCTGTCATTTCGATTATAAACCTGTGAAAAGACAAGGTGGAACGTCAGCATTACGTTTAGTCATTTCAGATAAAGGCTTTATTGCTGCTGTAGCCAAGACTTCTGAGCAACTTTTGCTCAGTAACTTCAAAATCATGGTGCACAATCAGCCTTCTGAGTCACAATCTAAGAGTCCTCAAGTTGGTTGAAGAGGAAAACTGCACTGGTCTTTTCATCAAGATAGAATTAGGTAAGATAGGCCTTAAAAATATGAGCAACTTTCCATGACCAGGGGTTGGTGAAAATACACCTGCTCTGGAAGATTTAAATGCTTGTTATCAGATGTGGGAAGAAGTTTGGCACCAAGGCTGTTTTGAACCACCATTTCTGCCTTACCACCGTGTTTATCTTTCCACCAATACTGCCTTGCATATTTAACCTTCTCTCTGAAACAGAATACCTGGAAAAGCAGGCCTCTATTCAATCCACCCAATGTCTCTGCTATTCCTGTTTAACCACACTTCATTCTCACTCTGCATGACACCCCTCATCCTTCCACTTTAGTTTCTACTACCTCTGTTGACTCCCAGATTAACATATTCAATAAAGCAGTGGTTTTTCATCCACTGAGTTCAAAAAAGCAATCTACATTTTCATTGTGTTAGGAGAAGTTTCTCAAAGTTCAGTGCCACTCTAGATGATGGATATAGGAATCTATTCGCTTACTTTTCAGCTTTCATTTCTCTATTCATTATGCAGCTTTTGCATTTCAGAAAATGGTAGAATTCAAGACATTTATCATCTGAAATAAGGCATAGCTTTGACATGTTGCTCAGAGAACTCTTCTATAGGCACTGATAAAGAAAAAGCTTTCCATTATATCCTACCTTCACGTAGAGCCCATGTCCATAACTCAAACAGATCTGCAAGGGAAATGATGATAGTCATTATTAATTCTACGTCACTTCAGCAGTACTAAAACTTAACTTTTGTGACCTGCTTCATAAAAGCAGCAATGCCAAAATGAAGACAGCTTCTGACCTGTATAAATTAATATTTATTATTTACCCATAACAACTTTTGAAAAATTCACCCATAACCATTGACATTAAGGACATACACTCTAAGTACATAATAATTAAATTCGGCACCTTTTTCCTAGCAGGAAACAGATTATAAGCAATGAATTTTTTTTTGGCTAATAAATTCAGACTTTACAGTAATTTTTAGACGATTTTTTTTTCAGTGCTGAATAATGCTTCAGTATTCCAAAATGATGAGGATGTGCTCACTGATAAGTGTTGGTTGCTGGCAGCACTTTGGAAAAGCTCCCTCTTCTGGGCAAGCCTTGGATTTGTGTCTGTGGTAGGTTACCAATCACATCAGAGAAGAAAATTGGATAAATGGTGTTTAAAGGTAAGGACTAACCCAAACATCTGCTGAAGTGTACACGACAGAAGCAGCTCTCTTACTCGGAACCTTGCTGGGAGGATAAAAGGCATCGCTTATTTAAACAAGGCAGAGGCGCTTGCTCTGACAAAGCCTGGCAGGCTAACATTCAGTATTGGGACTGCCCACCTCTTCACACACCAGGACAGGCCAGGACAGCTATGCATGGCCTTGAATGACTCAGTTAGGTGACAAATCCTGGCTGGAAGAAGCCAACTTATCAGAGACCCCATGTTCATGTCCACTCTCCAGGCACGAAAGCCTCTGTAAGCAACAACACTCCTCAAACTACAAAAAATGTAGGTATTGGGAAGCAGCAACAATAAATGGTAGGCTGTTACAACATGGGAAACCTACAAATCAAGCTTTTGAACTTTGTACAGATGGCAAATACTGTCATTGTTCTGAAAACTATTACTACTTATATTTTGCAACTTAGGTGATTATTTTCTTAGGCATATTACTGCCTAAGGCAAAGCAGGCACAGAAAAGGCAGTTTTCTACTCAAATAAGTCAGTCTCTGACTGGTTTCTAGTCTGCTCACTGGGCTCTCCCTATCCCACCCTCTGACTCAGCCTTGATTACTGAATTGATGACAGCTTCTTTTCTTTTTTTGAAAGATGTTATCTTGTACCCACACAATCCAGAAGACTGTGTTGAGCAATACAGCAGATTTATGTTTCAACTTGTTCAACAAAACTGTTTTTCAAATGGTATTTTTTCCCAATGTATATATTCTGAAGCAAATTATCAAATTATTTATTAAAAAATTACCAAGCAGTAAGTTTCCTAATGGATATGCATCATGATGGGTACAGGATTTTACACCATGCTGTTTTCATGGATGTTCTTAGTCTTATTTGATTTTACTAATCATATGGATTTTCAAAAGTTATTTTCATGACTAATGAGATTATAGCAACAAGAGTGACAGGAGAATTTTGCTTTGTAATCAAGGTTTTCCACAGAAGCTGCAACTCTTCTGGCAGGTGAATGATTGTCAAGATGTCATCAGAAACATCCTTGGTTGTTCTAACTGGGAAACTGGAGGGAAAACTGTTTCTGTCTCATAACTGAATAGAGACAAAAGGCAAGTGTCTTTGTGTTGGAAACCAGAGAACCCAGTATAAACACAAGTGTCTGAAGACCAAGAATAAGCAGATCTTCCACTGAGATGTGTGTCAAAAATGTGCAAATGTGATTATTACTTTTACTCAAGATAAGTAAAAATCAGTTTGTTTGCATAGTAGCAAATGTCCCTCAAAGCATTCTAGGTTAAGGCGAAGACAGTAAAAAAATACTTCTGCTCTTGTATTATTCAATCTACAGTTCACAGGTAGCCTCACAAGAGACTTACAAGATACCTACAAAAAATGTTTCAGAATGACAATTTTATTCACAAGATGCATAAATATAAGGGGAAAAATACATAAAGGGATCCAGCCTTTTTACTGAAAAATTTTAAAGGTCACAAAAATTATAAACAGGGGGAAAAGCACTTTTCAGTGACATTTTCTTCAAGGGCAAGTGAAATGTCAGAATTTACTGCCTGCTGAACATAAGAATTTCCCCCCCTCCACAGTTTTGGGGTTTTTTTTTAGTATCTTACAACTGCCTTCCATTAAATGGTTCAGACTAGGAAAATTCTGTCATTTGCCATGGATCATAGCCTTGGCTCAAAACCCAGACATCTACTGATGACACCTGTTGACCAGAGCTGAGAACACATTGCCAGAAGACAACTGGATGGTTACAAAAAAAAAAAAAAAAGGTCTGAGGCCTGAAGTAATGAAATTGTAATGAAATACTACAGGAAAGCAGTAGGAATAGGTAAGAGGGCATGGGAAAGAAGGGAGTGACTGCCATGCATAGTGACTGCAAGGCTGCTCTTGTCCAAGTACCTGTTCATCTGTAGTCAGGAAGTGACTAAAGGACAGATCTTCACCACAAAGCTCAGATTTAAACTGTAAAGCTATAAAGACTGAGTAACCAAGAAGGCATGTGTCTGTATTTATCACACCATGAAACAGTAATGCCTAGAAATGTGGTCTTTTCTGTGTGCTGTGTGTTAGGAGATTTGGAGCTTGCACCTCTTGAGAGTCAGTCTGATGTTAAGACAACATACGAAGACCTTGGAGAAGAAACCAAGGGGAACCATCCAAGGTCATCTACTAGTACATCTCCTGGCCCTGGGGAAAAACAAACTACTCCCAAATGCTTCCTGACAACTGTTTATCCTGTCCTTAAAAATGAGGGATGGAGGTCCCTCAGCCTCACTAACCTAAGGAGATGCCTAGATAGTCCTACAGATGAAGTTTGTTAATTTTCATCTTCATTTTATTAGCCTAATTTTTAGCTTCTTGCAAGCCGACCACATTGCTGCTTGCATGATATTCAGAGTAAGGCACACGAGTTTACACATCTAGATGAAAGCTAAGTGCCTAAACTTTGATTATGACCAGCAGAAATATAGCCAATACCAACAGAGATCAGAACACTGTCCAACTTGCCCCCAAATCAATCCATATTTATTTCTCTCTGAGCTCTACTGATTGTAAGTAGGTCCAATTAAGTATTGTAAACCCAACACAGGATGACTTGTAGAGAAAAGCATTTGATGCAGAGAACCCAACACCATACAACCCATGTTCGATGGATCCCCCAGAGCAGAATTAGCTTGTTTCCACAGATCAAACATCTACAAGCATGGATGCATCTCTCAACATGGTTTCACCCAGGAGGGATATGATTCACACACAGTTGAGATTTTCTTTGAAAGTACAATCTGATCCAATCAAACAGGTGCACCCAGCATCCACAGCATATCCATACACTTTAACAGAAACTTTAACATCTATATTGAGATGTCTCAGCCTCAAACCTAATCTCCTTTGTCATGTTGACAATGCTCTCAATTGTATGGTGCAATTCCCTTTTCTTCTACCCTTCATGTATCTGCACACCTACCAAACATCTTACTCACTGTCTTTTCTCACATACCAGTTCTTTAATTTCCCTTAAAAAATCATAAACCAAGATTTTTTTTTTTTTTTTCTGTTGTGTAGTCTCTCCTAGACAGATTCACTCTCTTCTGAAGTCTGGTATCAAAAGTAACACACCACTCAGTTCAATAGGATGGATAAAATACTAGACCTTATATATTTCTCAGCTGCTTTCAGACCTCACCACAGCTGTGTTTCCCTTCATTTATGGAACAATATTAAATTGTTGAATCAATCCACAGATGCTTGTAAATACTTTTACCACGTTTCAACATGTTACTGGCAACAGAAGCCAGGTTGCTTTGAATCAGCTCACCTCTGCTCTTCATAAAACCAAGAATCACTTCGTGATGGTTTTTATTTAACTTATTTCTATGACTTCTAAAAATTAACTGCTACTGACTCTGACATTACAGTGGTGATCTAATATATTCAGGCCTGACTTTCATCACACCCAGCCTAAGTTTAACATCAGTGAAGTACAATCTGAAGAAGATGTTCAGGGAAAAGCTAATTTTTGCTACTCCCATAGTAAGATTCATACATTTCTGTCAGCTACTCTTTCACTCAAATGCAGGAAGTGTTTTAAGACTTCTTCTCTTGAAGACATGATGTCCACCCCCTTTAGAAATGACCAAGAAACTTCCCAGTCTAATAATCCTCGATAGCCGTGCCCGCCTGGCAGGCCCATGGCTCTGGGTGTGTGCCCTGGACACACTCCAAGTCAAGCCCAACCCTTTGGGTGCATCACCACTCAGCACAGCTAAATATTCCTGGAAAAGGGTTGGAGGCAGGGGCCTGGGGAAATCTCCCGTGACCTCTGTGAGGACCCAGGGACCATGATACAGGGATGCAGCCTGCAGCCAGGGAGGAAGCACTGGGAGATACTTTCAGGAAAAACTGGGAGAGGAAGAACCTACCATTCCTGCTGCTTCTAAGGTAGAAGAGGTTTTGAGAAGACACTACTTTTTGACTAATTTTCTTTTTCAGTAGTTCCTTAAGATTCAGAAGAAATAAATGACCCCAATCCAATACTCTCAAATAAGAAACTCGACTTTTTGACACATGAACGACCAGATTAGGAAAAAAACCCCCAAAACTGAAAACCCAGCAGTGCCTCTCTTTCTTTTCTGACATCAGCCAACTAAGGCAGCTTTATTCACTCTAATATTCCATCCAACAATGAGTCCTCTAGGCCAAACTGAGTTGACTCTCAGTACATCATATTCTGACTCAGACTTAGTTGAAACTGAGGATGATGAGGATTGAGAAAAAATAACGTTCTTCAGGCAAAACGAACAGCATCTTGACTTAGTGCAATCCCACCAAAACGGACAACAGTGTGGCTTCAGGTATTGCAGTGAAAGTATGTAAAAACTTCTGCACAAGTGGCACTCTATGTTTTCCATCGTTAATTTGGACAAAATCAGGATAAAACATTGCCCGACCAAAGCCCAACTATCAGTGTGCTGTAAAAACAGGTTTAACTGTTGCTGGCCAACTTATGCACAACCATATGTCTGTATTAAAGTTATCAGGCAACAGGTCTCCAGATAACAAATCTGATTTTGCAGGTTCCTGAGCTCCCTTGTTCCTGAGGGAACAAGGTCCCGACCCCCAGTGCTTTCCATTCTCTCCATGCAACAAGCCATTACTGATCCCTGCCCAGCTGCTCGGCAGCTCCTGGCACAGCCCAGGGCACGGCCTCCACCCTCACCTTTGAGTGGTGGCAGCCCAACTTCCGCAGGCATTCTGCCAGCCTGGAAATGTGAAAAGCAAAAGAAAAATGCCACAGATACAACAAAGAGTTTTCTGTAAACGAACCAGAAAGAGCTAGAAAGCATCAGTCCAAATCCAACAAACCAAGCATTTTGTTCTCAGGTTGTTATGAGACACGCAGTCGTTGCTTTTAGCCTGAGAAAGTATTTCATAGGGTGGAAGATCTAAAGGCTTATGGTTGAAAAATAGTGAAGGAAGGGCAGGAAAAAGCCTGAAGTGTCCTGGATTGTTAAGAATTCGGTGAAATTTTTCTAAGGCGATAAAGACTTCCAAACTTTTTAATTCATCTTCCTTTCCGGCACTGTTCCCTCAGGAGGGAAACGCAATTTAGTGTAGAGAGTATGTTAAACATGAAGACGGCCAACAATGTGAACTCCTCAGTGCGTTCCTGTTCCTCCCGGCGCCTCAGCAGCCCCACCCATCCCAGATACCGTTCCTGTCGGGATTTCCTACCTCCACCTGATTTCAAGCAGCAAACGGCGATGGCTTTTATCTAATTCCCAAAGAAAGAGAGAAAACCCGTTCCCAGCAGCCACACGCAGCCGGCCCGGGGAGGGCTGCCAAGTCCCGATGAGAACACCTCTCTCGGGCGGCCGCACTCGGGATCCCCGCGGCGGTACCACCGCGGCTCCATCCGCGGGCAAAGCGGCACCCAGGTACCGAGGGACTCCCGCGGCAAAGCGGCGCCCCGGTACCGAGGGACCCCGCGGCAAAGCAGCGCCCCGCACTCACCAGCAGCCCCAGCAGCCGCACCGCCGCCACGGGGCCCCGCGACATGACCGCCGGGACGGGACGGGCTCAGCTCCCTCGGCCGCCCAATACGGGAGTGCCGGCGGCCCGTGGAAGGGGCACAAGTAGCCGCGGGTGGGTGGAGTGTGCCGGGCGGGATCCGCGCCGGNCCCGCGGCGGCGAGTCCCGTCCGCGCCCCGCCGAGCTCCGCCCGCGGGGCTGAACAGGGCAGCTCTTGGAGTGCCAGGCGCCGTTCCCCAGGGCTCCCAAGGTTTGCGGTTTGTTTGCCCCGCTTCCGCCGAGGAAGGCGAGCCAGAGCGTGCGGGAGGCGCGCAGAGCGGCTGCGACAACAAACTGATACATTAACGAGTAATTGATAGGGGGGAAGCGCAGTCTCTCACGGGGAAATAAAATTGTGGGCGTTTTTAGGACAACCTTCCCTGTAATTCTCACTTTTTATACGCTCCGAGCCATATCCTTCCTACTCTTATCTGGCAGAGATCTTTCCTGGATACACCTGGTTAATTGATGCTTACGAAGGCATGACTGATTCTTCATGATGGCGAAACAATTAAACTTGCTTTCTGTACATCCTCCCTTCTTTGAGGCAGTTACCTAGTTGATCTTTCCAGGATCACACTCGGTTGTGGTAAGTAACTTCAGAACCTGCTGGTTATGATACTTTTTGTGATACTGTTGGGGTCGGAGAGGGGAACCAACTTTATGGGAATCCTTCCAATCACATTATGTACCTTTATTGCAAGTTGTAGCAATGCACAATAAATAATTCAATGTCTGTTGCAACAATTATAATTTCCATAGCCATCATGAGGGCAAGAGGTTTACCTCAAAAGTTTTTCTGAAGTAACATGTATCTGTTTGTGCTATTTACTAAAAATATCCTGATTTACAGAGTTTACTGATACCGCTGCATAAAAATAGTTGTCTTAATTTAAAGAAAACAAAAGGCAAAAACGAGCCAATATAAGTGAAATGCACAGTATTAAGGGCTTTTATATGCCTTCTTTGTTCTGTCACTGAGCCACTGTGCTGGACTGATCACTTTATAACTACACAGAACTATGCACGTTCCCACAGCACTACTCACTGAGATCTTGTGAGGATCTTCTTCAGGGTCTCAAGGACAGGGGAGTACTTTGGCCCAGGTTTAACAGCCATTGTAGCTACTGCAGCTAATTATAATAGGAGTACTGTGAAGTTTTCTTTTATTCCTGTTTGAGATAAATGGGGCAGAGCATGTCTTGGAGAGACACCATTTAATTTTGTGGTTTAGAAGTAGATTCTGCTTTCAGATGTATATTACATTTCCTAGACTGATGGTTAAGTATTTCTTTACATCAAAAGGCTGTAAGAGAAGAACCTTGATTTGCAACATGCTTCTCAATCTGTAGGTTGCCTTATGGAATTCTGAGACAGTTTTTTGTTGCCGATCCAGCACGCTGTTATTGAGACGATAATATATATATGTATATGTATATGCACATGTATATTTACAACTATTTGCCAACTTTAAATGCTGATATGGTGGAGTAAAAACCTAAATGAATTTCTTTTGAAAAATTCTTAGCATTGATTTCCCTTTGAAGTCACATGTGCTTACAGGAGAAATGAATAGAATAGTCTTTTCCCAGAGCTCAATGGGTGGGCCATTAAATGTGGGCCAGCTACATGCCTTGGACATCCTACAAGAACCTCAGCTATCATAAAAAACTTGTTTGTTTGTTTGGTTTGTTTTTTTTTTTTTTTTAACTTTAACTTGGCTGCTTTGTATGAAAAAGTTCTGTTATCCCTATTTTACAAAAATAATTCTCCTGCTGTTACCAAAAAAATGTCAAACGGTATCAATTTTGTTTTAAAACAGCTAGTATGTGTGTCAGCAACCACTGGAGTTGAACTTCTTTCTGCCTTTCCCTCACTTTAACTTGGCAGCAGCTAAACACTCCTCTCACATCCAGGCCACAGTTCTGTCCCTACAATTCACTGAGCATTTGATCTTTGTTTTCCTGCTGGGGACAGCAGCAATTCAGAGTTCACTGACACTGCAGACCTAAGAGAAAGTTAATCTTTGCTTTTCAAACCATAAAAGCAGCTGAGCCTTTCTTGGTGCCTGGTGAGGAGAGGGGCTTTCAAGGTGTGAGGCATGTGCCAGGTTCCTGTCGTCTCAAAGTATAAACATCTGTCTAAATTCTCTTGATAAACTTTTAACAGCACATTAATTATCATCTAAAACAGCCTAACGTGTGTCAAAATAGAGAGTGTTTGGTCTCAGGAGTAATAGTTGTAAGCACAGGTATTCTAGCAAGTTACTATTGCACTCTTGCCATAGTGGCTGGATCTTGGTGACTCCCCCGAAACCTTGCCTTGTCCCCAGCTCTGCCTGCCGCTCCCTGTTCATGCTGACTAATCTTCCTTACAGCGTGCCAGGAAAATTCTGGCTTCCTTGGGGTGGAGGACAAGGACATGCTTGATCCGACCAGCAGAGTCCACCTCTGCTTGTTGCAAAAGCAAGGTTAACTTTACAACAATTGTGTTTTTTGGGTTTTTTTTTTGTTGTTGTTTTTTCTAGAACAATACAGTTTCTTCTTTTCAACAAGTGATTCAACCAAATGAGACAAGTGCAGTACCTAGCAAATCATGTTAAGGTGGAAAACCCAGTGTATATTCTTGGTAATGAAATGTTGAAATTAATTTATATTCACATGAAGCTATTATACAAATATTTTGCATTGTTGGAGATTATGTCAATAATCTTTTCTGCATTGTTTGAAGCTTCGTTACTGCACTGTGATTGCAGATGCCGTTCATTTTTTGGGAAGAGATCCCAGTAGAAAGCAGTGTATCAGGACATTGCATGGATATATCAAAACACCATTTATTTATTCAAAATAGGTAATGGATAATGCATAATATGTAAAAAATTATACACATCACAGAGGGTCTCTAACCCCCAGACAGCTCTTGAGACCAGAGCAATTGCAATAGGTACAGTCACCAGCTTCGAAGCGCTCATATAACCAAGCACTTACATTTTTTGCAGGCGAAAATGCTCTAACTGAGGAGAGTAGATTAGCACCAGGATTTGATACTTTAAGCAAACACTTGGCATTCTAAAAATGGAGTCGTTGTTCCTGTGTGTGCTAACTATGTTTTTGATTCTCCATGCCTCCTGTCATGCACCTTAAACAAATTCAAGCAGGAATAATCCCTCCCATTCTTTTGTTTTACCTTCTCTCTCTCACTTAATTTCTTTCTCCTTGTATTTCTCTGTTCATCTCTTTCCCTTATATGCATTCTTCTATTTGCTACTTGCCTGTATTTTTTTTTCCCCTCTCTTTTCTGGTGTGGCCAGGTTGTTTAACTTTTCGGGTGCCAAGTGCAGCTGTGGAAATGAGTAACCCTGCTGAGCTGTGAGCTATGGGATTGGCAGAGCTGTAAAACAGCCAGGCCAGATCCCTGCCCTGAACACAGGCGTTTTGTTACTGACAGTGTGATATACCGTCTTTTATGTGTGTGAAACAAGGCGTGGCACAGTAACCCTTTTGTTGCTTCCCTGTGCATTGCAGCTGGCTCTGCTCTGAAACTGCCTGCAGACTTTTTTTTAAGGTAATGTGGCTCTCTTTCTGGGAAGGCTCATGACAGAGAGCATTTAGGTAGATACAAATAAATGACTAGTCTGCTGTGCACCTAGTAAAATAGAATAAAATAAATAGAATAGAATAGAAGAATACTTCTGCCGGAAGAGACCTACAACAGTCAGTCCAACTGCCTGACCACTTCAGGACTGACCAAGAGTTACAGCGTTTCATTAAGGGCACAGTTGAGAAGCCTCTTAACTATTGATAGCTTGGGGCATCAACCATCTCTCTCTAGGAAGCCTCTTCCAGTGTTTGAACAGCCTCTCATTAAAGAAATGCTTCCTGATGTCCAGTTTGAAATTCCCCAGTTTGAGCTATTCCCACATGTTCTGTCACTGGACACCAGGGAGAATAGATCAACACCTCCCTCTCCACTTCTCTTTGAGAGGCTGTAGGAAGCAACAAGGTCGCCTCTTAGCCTTCTTGTCTCCAAGATAGACAAACCCAAAGTCCTCAGACACTTCTCATAGACCATTCCTTCCAGCCCTTTTACCAGCTTTGTTGCTGTTCTCTGGACACATTAAAGGACCTTCACTTGCTTCTTGACTTGTGTGGGGCCACTGGACACAGTGCTCCTAGTGAGGCCACACCAACACTGAGCACAACGGAATAATTTCCTTTTAAGACTGACTGGGTGTGCTGTGTGTGATGTACCCCAGGTTGGGGGTTGCCCTCTGGGCTGCCAGGGCATTGCTGCCTCCCACTGAGTCTCCTGCTGGCCAACACCCCCAGATTTCCCTCTGCAGGACTGCTCTGCAGCCACTCCTTTCCCATGTTATATTTGCATATTAGCCTCTTTTTAGTCTGTGAATTTTCATCAGTGCTGAACAACTAAACTATATTCAACAGAAAGACAATTTTGGAAAGTTGCACCTTTGATGGAAAAAAGTCTCTGCTGATCTTACTCTATTCTGTCAAGTCCTGTGTTAGCTGCAATAGTACAGTGTAAGTTTTCAGGGACTGCAGATACAGGAATATGGCATTCCCAGTCTCAGAAGAAAAAGAGTACTACTCTACTATTTTTTTGTGTCACAGCTGAGGTACATGAGCTAATAAATGTAAAACTATTGCGTGTGCCTCTGCACTGTGTCAGTAGGTAACCTTAGAAGGGGTTGGTTTAGCAAAAAAAGAGGGCCCCATTTCAAAACTGAAGAACAATGCAGGCAGGAAACCAGATATCAACTGACCAGAAGTTTAGGCTGGAAATTACAGGAATGTTGAATTCTGATTGGTGGAGTTTAGAGTGTCTTGGTTGGAAATTCAGGGATGAGAACTCAATGGATTTTTGGGGCAAGTTTCAGTTAACTCATAAAAGAGGTTCTATAATGTATTTGCCAGTTATCACTGGACTGGTGTTGATAACAGAAGGTCACTTGACATTTTTATAGAGTCACAGAATGGTTTGGGTTGAAAGGTGCATTTAAAGGTCATTTAGCCGAATGCAATGAACAGGAACATCTTCAACTAGGTCAGGCTATAATAATATAATATAATATAATAATATAATTGGTGAAGAAGAATAATTCCAAATTAACTAAAAAGATCCTCAAGATACAATATATATACGTATTCTCAAATTTTCTAAGTCTTTGGAAGATAAAGTGAGAGGTGTGCTCAGGAGGAGTCACGTGATTCACGCTAAAGATAAAGTGGTCAGTCTGAAGACAAAATGAGATCTTGGTTCCCATGTCCTTACAGGCTCCAAGAAACTTAAGTAAGGCAATAATCTCAAGCCCATAATAATCTTTTAAGAAGCCTTCCAAACCGATCCATTCTATGATTCCATGATTTTTAAAAGGTACATTAGAAAGGACTTACGTGTTCTCTGCATTTACAAAGAATGACAAATTGCAAAAAAGGAAGATTTAAGTAAGCTACCAGTTGAACTTCTCAGTAGGAATAAAAGGACAATGGGGAGCCTGTTGAATCCTCCTTACTGGAAAATCTTAGGATTAGGATGGCCATTTGTCAGGAAAGACAGTGCTAGAATTGATCTTCTGACTGTCTTCTGTTCCCATTTACACTAGGCAAGTTTGACTGAATAAAACATAAAGAAGTTAGATGGGACAGTGATTTCCAGTCTTTTAAAGCACCGGGCTTTCCTATTCATCTCCTGGTGATATGAGAGAGGCTGCTTATGTAGTCAGGTCCTTTTTATTAGTGATTGGGGATGTAGAATCACAGAATCTTAAGACCTTAAACATCATCCAGTTTCGACCTCCCTGGATGGGATGACTTGCAGAGAGATCTAGATAGATTGGAGCATTGGGCAATGATTAATGGAATGAAATCTAACAAGTTGAAGTGCTGGATTCTGTACTTAGGATGGAGTAAAACTGGGCACAAGTATGAACTGGGAGAGGAGTGACTGGAGAGCAGCCCTGCAAAAAGAGGCAGGGACACCTTCCACTAGATCAGGTTACTCAAAGCCTCATCCAACCTGGCTTTGAACACTTCCAGGGATGAGGCATACTGTCTCAGCACTCTCACAGTAAATATTTTCTTCCTAATATCTGATCTAAACCCTCTTTCATTTAAAAGCATTTCTCCATTGTCTATCACTACATGCCCTTGTAAAAAGTTCCTCTCCAGCTCTCTTCTAGGCTGTCTTCAGGTACCGGAAGGCTGGTATAAACTTTGATCTTATAATTTTGTGTGCACTTGATTTTTCTTGTAATTAATTAAATGGATGGTGCTGTGGTCTAAAGTACTTCCCAGAATTAGACTATTTTCCCCCTCTCTTTTCCCCTTTTGTCCCATCACACCCAACACCCCAGGAAAAAGACTAGTTGCTTTTTCACCTTCTCTTTCAATTTTAACCTACAAATCCAAACAAGAATATATATTGCTAAAATTTTGGCATGTTGCCTAGTTTTACATGAACTTTGCACCTCAGCCCCTGTTCCCTTGAACATTGCTTGTGAGCTTCACTTTGAATCCTAGATTTACTTTTCACTTAGGTTCATACTATAGGATTTTCCTGTGACCAACTTTAAAAATGTTTAGAAGTACTCACTGATGACAAAAGTGGAAGGACGCAATGCTGTGAAAAAGACTCATGCCTGTGACCAAATATTAGTGTTAAAGGCCTGAACATACTTTAATCTTAGCTAAATTAAATAGCAAAGGATTTTCAGGATAAGTGAGAAAATAATAAGCTCTAGTTTCAGGAGCTTAAAATATCAAGTGAATTACTCTGTGAATCACAAATGTTGATAGAACAAAGTAAGAGCTGGTTCTGGTAAGACTTCTGCCAGAGAAGGCCATGGACATGCACACTTCTGTGTGAGATGGTTACAGGATATGTATCCCACCACTTCAAGGCCACTGATATTCTGTTGCATCAAAATATGTACTGATTTGAATGGCAAAAAAGAAAAAATCCCAAATAACCCAAGAGCTGCATTCTCTTTTATTTTTCCGCTATGATTACACATCCATGAATGTGCAAACCAGATTGGTTACCATCAGTGTTGACTGACAATTTTCTATTAAGACTTGCCTGTTTCAGATGCTTTCAGATGATTCCTCCATAAGAAGTGTGAATCCTAAACAATCTGAGTTTTCAAAGGAGATGAAGAAAGCTATTTGCAATCACTGGCAAGCCTTCTGAATTTTTAGTTTAAACTCTGAACTTAGGTGTAATAAAATTTAAAGCAACCCTCACATGACAGTGGAGCAGAACTGATAAGACCCAGAATAAAAATGGGTATATTTCTTTTAATTTTGTCTCTGAGAATGGCAGTGGAAGATGCCATTTAGGAAGTGTATACAAACCTGGACACTATTTGCAGTCCATCCCCCACTGCTCACCCAGATGGGGCTATTTAGTTTGTATTTATTGACCTGTTACACATGGAATTCTCCAGTCCCTTATTAAGGCTCTTGGTGCACCTACAGCTTACCATGGGTCACTTTTATTCAGTAATATATTAGCTAAGAAGGTCACAAAGATAAAAGTCAGATGTACATACCCAGAGACAGCACTAGAAAAGCCTTACTTTCCTACTAGTATTTATAAATTTTGCATGTCCAATAGCTGTTATTTTGCTATTTATATTCAAACATTTGATCTAGAGTGGATTTTACAGTCAAATAGCCTTCATTATAATAGACATTTAGCATCAAAGACTTGAGATGCCCCTCTGCAAATATGCTTCAGGCACATTGCTGACAGTGTGTTTATGGGGGTTACCAAAACAATTTAACACCTGAGCATCTTGCAATCATTGATGAATTTGTAATCATATTCCTAAGGGGAATAGATTAAGTTACAAGTTCCCTTTTCAAAGACAATTTATAAAAAATTCAGAAAAAATTAAACAACTTACCAAGATTCTATAGGGAATCCTGGGGAGCCTTTGTCTCTTGAGTTCTGGTGTCACAATTCACCTCCCTGACAACCTGAACCTGCAGTGTCTGGCAGAGGAACAGACCTTCACCTAGATTTTTGGTACTGGATCACTGTAAAACCAAAGCCTGCAGGTGTAAAATTACCATTTGTTTTACCTAGATTTTGACTGGCTTGAAACAAATCTTTAACGAAGGAGCTGGAAGGAAGCCTAATGTGTGTATATATACATATAATGTAATATATGTATGTCTTTTTGTTTTTCAGAGCTTTCCCAAAAAATAGGAAAAATAAAAAGATTAAACTATCTAAATTTGCAGGTAGACCCAACAGCACATGATGAACATCAGAAGTTGGGGTACATGATGGACATCAACTAAGCAGCTTTTGTTTCCTAAGTTGTCATTTTGTGACTGTTTTATTTCATAATTTACTGCACTGTATTCTGAATTACAAAATGCTGTTTAACAACTGGTCACTATAAGACAACATGACAGATTCATCATTATGTAAATGTGTGTCCAAAACCGGTGGCAGTTGGAATTTTGTCATTATTCTCCTTTTCTATAAAATTTAAGTGCACTTGGAATATGACTAACGTTGTCTATTGACCCATTTTTGACTTGTAGCTGTGCTCCCATGTATTTCAACTAAAGTTGCTTGAGCATAAAAACTTGTGTTGTGTAACGTAGTTTGGGTTCATTTCTGTTTAGGCAGGTTTTAAATACACAAAAGATAAATGATAAATTATCTTTGTTGCACTGGAATTGGCAACATCATCAGACTGATAGCACAGTTGCTATAAATTTGAAGATGGACAATTTTTTCTTCTAACTTAACTTCCTGAAACGACACTTAAATAGCTATCTGAAATATGTGTGAGTGCCAATAATCATTCTGTATGAAACTGCAGAAAAAATATTTCAAAGTGTTAAGGCGAAGTAAAATGATAGATTAAATGACATTTGCTTACTACATGATACTTTTTTAAAGAGCAGTAATTTACTGAGTTTAGAAAAATCTCTGTACAAAAAAGAATTATTATCATGAACACTGGTCTGGAACATTAGAAAGAAATTTGACTTTATAACCAAATTGCTTTTTCTTGGTTCAACTCATTTCGACCAGTGTTCAGTGAATGTACCTGTGATGCCTGTGCTGTCCAAATACTGTGTTTCTAGAGACTTCTGCTCTCCTTCTGTCTGTGGCTTGTAGTCCAGCATTAATTTATAGCTCCTCTGAAGCACTGTTTCAGAGTTGCAGAACAGAATGGTATCACAGAAAAGGCTGTCTAAAGAGAGAGAGCAATGCAGAGAATGATGGGTTGAGGAAATTGTACTGTAATTCTTGTGAGACCTGACACACATTTCTGCTTGACAAACAGAAATAAAGAATTGTAGTCAATTTGACACATGAAATAATTTTTTTTTGGAATGACATAATTTTCTAAATCAACATATTGTGATTATTTTTTTCTTTTTTCTTTTTTTTTTTTTTGAAAGAACAAGATTTTTTTTCTTGAAAAAAAAATACAGTTTTAAGGAAACTGTATTTCCCACTGATAAATGGAAAAAAAAATATCCTGAGCCACTCTATGTTAAACATGATGTTCCAAATGATCATTTATTGTATTTTTCAGTGCCATTCAGAAATTATTACAAACAAATCTCTAATATTTTTTATTTATGAAAACACAAGTCCACAGTAATATTACTTATATTTTAAATAAAATTAAAATGATGCATTTGGTGACTCAATAGTAAGGAGCATTTGAATTATGTAGTTATGTTAATTCAAACAAAACAGCAGAATTTTTAAAATTGTTGCTTAAATTGTGTGACCTTTTCATATTGGGCATAATTAATTCTGCTCACAACAGTTTAAAAGTGTTACTTATTACCACAGAATTAGGACAGAGTAAAAAGTATCAGAACTTGCAGTTCAAATTGAGATAGTGTTCCTAAGATAGAAATCTAACGAGACCCTCAGCTTGTGGCTCTCTTTTCTTCTATATCAGTAGACTTCTCATCATGCCAAGATCTCAAAGAGCCTGTTTAAAACTGTACGATCCTATTCCCAAATAAACCCGAGTTAAAAAAAAAAAAAAAAAAAAGAGCAAACCATACACTTGCCATTGCTGCTGACTCTGAGTGCTTTTCTTGAATGGTTTAGAGCAGAACTGATATCACTACTGTCTTTCTTCCCTGAAAACCATTCCTTCTTCCTTATTAAACAATACAATTAAAGGTAAGACAGCAAACAAGCTTTGAAATTACAACTGGAAGGAAAGAAACAAAATTGATGTCTGCTGGCCAGAATTAAACTATATGCTATTTTTTAAACAATGAAGCTATAAAAAGAACTTGAACAGAATTTTTAATGAACCAAGTATTTGTTCATATCTTCACATGCATTTTTTTCTTCCACAATTTGTAGTAACCTAAAAGAATTCTCAGTTCACTAAGAAAACAGTTTTAAGGAAGTTTGTAAAAATTATGCAGCAATAGGAGTTAAAACTCAGGAGTGGACTGGATAAGGCAATTGCTATTTGTTGTGAGAAACCAATATTAAAAGATGCTAGAAATATTTCAAGAAATTGTATTACATAATAGTTAACCGTTAAAAAGTTGGTAAAAGATAGTACTAGAAGTAGACAACCACCACATAACCAAAATCTGTCCTTTGAAACAATATTTTTCCTCAATTATTCTATTATTTTTCTATGTCTCTATTTTTTCTATTCATTCTTCCCCTATTTCTAGACATGCGAGAGACCATAGTTCAGACACTCACACTTCACACAGCATTCCTGTTCAAGAAATTCTGCATGTGCTCCTGAAGACTAGTTTCAGTACTTTGAATGCAATTCAGAAAAATATTTCTGATTTGCTTAACATGATTATGGAAATATTTACACTTGACCTAATTTTTTTACATTAAAATATTTTCTAATGGGGTTTGGCTGTATTGCATAGGCTTTTTATATACCAGACAGTCATATATATTTTAAATATTTGGTTTTTTAATATAAACAGGTAGTTAGCAAAATGAAAGGGAGTTTGTCAGCATTTTAGTGAATTTCTACACAAATTCTCCAGATGTAAAAGGATATATCTTTAAATATTAGTACCTATTTTCTTTCTTTAAATAATGGTTCCAGGAACCATAATTACAGTTGGTACATAACTTATAGGAAAGACTAATCCCTTTGAAGTCAATGCAATTTTAGTGATACTTAAGATAATCAAGGCTACAGATAGAAGCAAAACCAGCAATATGTCAGAGTTTGTGGGGAGAGCATCTAGTATGCTCATTTGCTGTAGAAAAGAATCTGAAGCTCTGGAAGGGAACTTTGTTGGAGATAGCCTTGGATTTGGTCATAACTCCTGGAGATTACTGATGTTGACAGTGGCATTGACTCAGGGAGCACTGCAGGCTGTTGTTGACAGCAGATCTAGTTGCATTTCCAAAAACATCTTTTAAAAAACCTTTTCTTGGTATGAGACTCAGAAGCTGGTCATCCATTCCTTCTCAGGTAAGTTAGTCTGGATACGCAATTGAGTTTCTTTTCCATTTTATAGAGTGGGAGGTTCACAGACAACTCTTAAACTTTTCACTAACCTATCTGTCAAAGCCAAAGAAGCAAAATTTGCAGGGAAACTACTGATTTGGTGGTCTAGCAAAAAAAGCTAGTTCCTCCCTATAAATCTATTTTATTTACACTGAAGCGATGTTGGGTACTATATGGTTACTATACATATGATACAGAAGTAAAATGAGATAAAAGATATATTTCAGTATTTTGTTCCTTCAGATCACATTCTAAGACATATTAAGGTAGTATTAGAATAACAAAGTCCGGTAGAGCTGTTTTTGTGGGAAAATAAAAGCCAGATTTAATTAGGTTTATAGACTCATAAAGACTTTTTCAAATAATACATTCAAATAAACTTTCAAAATATCAATGCAAAATACATTGACATATGAAATAAAAACTCTCCACATTGCTTATTAGTGAATTTATATTGCTTCCAAGTGTTTTTTTTCTTTTCAGGAAGACTTCAGCTACCAGTGTCAGTAATACAATACTTGCTATTGCCTCCTCACATCACAAAGCTTCCAAGATTTTCTTTTTGTATTAGTATTTGAGACGAGAATTGGCACAGTATATTATAGCCCTCTTAATATAACCTGGCACTGGCGATTTAAATGGTAGTCATAGTTTGGCACAAAAATCTGACTAAGAGTTCCTGGTTGTCACTGGAGTCCTTTTAGATTTAAGCAAAGCTGTAATGGCAATGAAGAAAGGATGAAGCCAACATCTTCCTGGGTGACAGTGTCAACGCGGCAGCACCAGCTGCGACGAATCACTCCTCACCAGGACAGGAACAGCATGGCAGGCTTTGTCAGGGTGTTTGTTTACTGAGAACTTCAGAAAGCAATGGAAGTGTATTATGTTTATATAATTATTATTTATAACTATTGTTGGTGATGGGAGAAATGATTGAAAGTGCCGTTTTGTAGCGCTTCTTGAATTACATGCAAAGTAAAATGATGCATTTGAAAGTGCTTATTTAGTCTTGAGTTGACTAATTATTAACTACATTCTTTTCCTCTCTTGTCAGTGAGGGCCTATTAACCCAAATCTGCTTATTGTGAGAGATCAGTCAGCTGCACAATATTTTAACATGTTTTTGTACAACACTAATTCATGTTGGTGCTGTGTGCATGCAAGGATCCCCTCTCACTGCTCTCCTTGGTCATCAGATATCTCTCAAAAAATTCTAGTCTCTTAATACAGTTGCAGTGTTATGTGGAGAGAAAGAAATAAATTTAAAGCTACCTCCTATTTTCCCTTCACTGACAAAGTCCTGCATTTGACCTCAAAAGGGGGCACCCGTCAGAGATCCTCACACAAGCAGGAATCCCTGAAATTTTAGCGCTATTTCTTAGTTATAAATAATAACAATATTCTTGATGGGTGGCAGCTAACGAGTGTCGGTGCAAATGGCGATTTCAGCAGGAAGGGGTGCCAGCAGACGCCTTACTGACTGGAGTACTGCACGGTGCTGTACTTTGTCACTCGTCTCCGGGAGGTGCCCGGAGATGCTGTGCCCATTCCCTGGCCAAGATGACTGTCGGCACTGAGCATCTGACCCGTGCTGCTCAGGCCCCCCAGATTTGCTCCTCCCAGGCTTGTTCCTCCTAGGCTGCTCATCCCAGACCCTGACACTACTCTCTCTGTGACCACCACGTTGTGGGCGTTGGATAACTCTGAGGGAATATTTATGAGGCTGCCTGGCATGCCGGAGGCAGGCCTGATCACCCTTTCGGTCACTACCACATTTGACCCATCTACCAAATCAGGAATGCTGAGAGATGCCGGGAGTCGGGAGTTAGGCGCGATCACTCTTTCCGTGACGATCACGTTGGAGCCCTCTGTGAGATCGGGGATATCGAGCATGCCACGCAGATCGGAGGCAGACGCAGGCCCGACGACCCTCTCTGTCACGACGACGTTGGATGCACGCAGAGGGTCAACACAAAGGGAGGGGGTGCCGGAGGTGTAGGTCTCGGTCACCGTCATATTGCCGTGGAGCAAGGGATCCGGCATCGGCCTCGGGGGCTGTATGGTGGTCCCAGACGTGTAGGTGTTTTCAGTAACAACCGTTGTAGTGCCAACTGGGGGAGGCATGGGTGCACTTCCATTGACAATGATGGTGGTGCCAGGTGGCGGGAGGTTTAGATCACTTTCAGGACTGGGGAAGGAAATGTTGACGCCTGGCCAGGGTGGATTGACATCAGGGAAAGGTTCAAGCTCTTTGCCCAGACAGATCTCTGCTAGGGTCTTAAATTTTGGTCCTAATGTATCCAAATATGTTTCATCTGTATCTTCTCCAATAAAGCTGCAGCAACCCACAGAGCCAACAGGAGTACCGACTCCTTCATGATCATAAATTAATAGGCAGTCATTTGCCGGCCGACCTTCATCTTCATCTGCATACACAAATGCTTTCTGTAGTTTGCAAAAAAAACAAAAAGTGAAAAAAAAAAATAAAGAACAGAAGAACAGAGTGAATTTTGTCAGATTTTTAACCATGAATACACAAACCACAGTAAAGTTTCCTTAACCACAGTAAGGCCCAGCTGACTTGAAAAATAGGACATCAACAGGACAGACTATACCATCAACCCTTTTTAACCTTGAAATAAGGTTATTTAAATATTACTGTGTTTTATTCTAGTTTCTGCCAACATGTAGCATCTCAAATTTGGTCTGTCATCAATGGCTCTGCCGATGGGGCAAAAGGGACAGGCAAATATGCCTTCTTCAGGCAGCAGTATCTGAACAAAGTGGTAGGAAGAGGAGTGAGGCAGGGTTGCAAAGTGAGCAATGAAGACCAGGAAAGAGGAGATGGGATTGAGGATTGTCCACAGTGGGGGAGACTTGGTGAGTCCAGAGGAGAGTTAATTTTGAACAAGAAGGAAATCACCAATTGGGGATGATGTTGGGGATCCTGGCATGGTCATTGAAGAGAGAGCAGGCAGAAAAGAGGAGAATTTAAAGTGAGTGCAAAGTAGGGTTAGAGGAAGCAGAAAAGGAATGAAGGGGAGGCCTGGGATGGAAAGTCAGAGAGTTTGGGGATTGAGGTGGTCAAGGAGGATAGCAGGTGTAGTATGTGGAGGCCTGTGGCTGGCAGAGAATTAATACATAGTACTCCAAGCCAAGGCAGGAAGATTGCAGTCTGTGAGAAATCCATGCTCAGAATGTCAGGACTGCCGTGTTCTCTCCTCCACTAAACCATGTTTAGATTTTGAAATATAGCAATCCTTATATCTTAATTGATATTTTGGTGAGATGCAATTATAACATTTATGCTTCACAGTTCATGCATATGAATAAAAATATAGCTCATGAAACCATTAATCATGTAAATTCCATACCATTTTTAAAATCCATATGTAAAGGCTAATTAAGGTGTTGCCAATTGAGAAACTGCATATTGGTGTCACTGGTAATTCACAAGTCTTTTAGGAAGCAGAAATGGCAATAAAAATACAGAAGAACTGATGTTTAAAGTTCTTTAAGGATTAAAATTACTTCATCAAACAAGCTGTACAGGAACTAGGAGGGAACAATTCCAAAAAGTTATTATATATTTATACACTGAGAAAGGTGGAAAATACGTAAATATATGATGAGGTTGAAATAATTTAATTGCTTCCCAACCCTACCTGCAGTGTATCCAAAAATTTTACAAAAAGGCTGTTGAACAATCCATTTACTGTGGCAGCAGCTCAAAGACAGTACTGCTACTAGTGTTGTAACTTTTCCTACCAGTGTGGTCAGCTTTGCTCTCACAGCAGTTTTATATCATGGAAGTTTCCATTTAGGTAGATTTAATTTGGATTTCCACTATGTAACCTGGGAAGGAGAATCTAATAGAAAGTGTGCTCACAGATGTAACTCGAAGAACAGCAACTAATTACCTCAGAGAAATAGTTGTCTAGGAAGGCCATGTTCACTCCTCCTTCTCGATATTCTTTTATTGTTCCTCCAATTGACCCTTTTGCTTCCCCTGTTCCAGAAATTCCTCCAGCTGTTCCGTAGCCAGTACCAGTGCCATAGCCAACACCTGTAGTTTCTTCAACACCAGAAGCTACTACTCCTCCTCCTCCATATGTGTTATTATATATGTCTGAAAATAGAAAACGTTACCTTTCCTGTGCTCTGTGAAACTTTATACACAATTTATCAGTTGTTTTTACAAATGCTATAATGACACTACTGAGTTTCTAAAGGTATTTTAGACCAATTGCAGTCACAGGTACATGCCCAGATACCAAACATTGAAACTGCAGTAATAATTAAAAACATATTAACTGACACCTAAGCACCTAATTTTATTTCTGAGGCTAGGCAGCATTTGCACATGTGTTTTAGAAAAATCAGTGATGTATTCTGTTATTGGCTGGTAAGATTATTCTGTCTATGTATATATATGCTGTCATGGGGTCTGTGTTAGAAAATCAGATAACGTTGATCAATGCAAATATCTAAATGCATGTTTATGATCGCATTGGTGTTAAAATTCTTCCCCTCACACACTCAGAAAATAAAGTTTTGTAAATCCTAGAAAATAAAGAATTTTGTAACTACTTTCATATTTTCTAGTAGTGAGATTTTTTAGGGGAGAACAACAATGGGTCAAAATAACCACCAGCTGGTTATTTCCAGAGTGGAAATGATCTTTAAAATAAGTTCTAAAGTAATACTTATAGGATTTTATCTTCTCCATATTTTTTAAAACATAACAAGGGAAGAGTTTTCTTAATGATCAGCACATATTATAATAAAAAAATTGCACACAGTAGTCTTGACTACTGTAGTCTCAGTCTTCTCACTGAGAAACATTGGCTAAGTTATGTATTTTTTCATTTTTATGAAATGAGATATCTGAGAACATCCTTGTATAATAAATAGCAGAGAAGTTGTCTTGCAGAGTAACATTTCTTCTGTCAGAAGCTAGTGAAAATGGATCTGTGCCAGCATCCTTCCTTCCTCTTCTGAAGTAAGGAATGGGGGAGAAGGAGAAAGTGGCACTGCATAGCTGGGCTTATTCTCTAAGATCATTGAATTTCTGGAGGAGCCTTATCTCAGAAGCATACATTAATTGTTTTATGTATCAGCTTGTCTAGGTTAACACATAAATTGTCAATAATTAACTAGCTACTTGACATGCTCCCTTGTGAGAAGCAGGAAACTGAGAAGAACTGAAGATTTTACCCAAGTTATGAAAGCAAATATCCTTATTCTGGTTAAAAACTGATTTCTGCTAAACTGATGTCTTGAAAAGGCTCTCCATTCAGTAGCTGTGCTGATAAATTACCTGGGATTTAAAAGCCTTGGCAGATATTTCAAATAAGTGTAGTTTGCAGAAATTAATCTGCTCAAAAGCTCAAACTCCAGACTTTTTATTCATACTGGAGGTCCTACGAGCATGAGTTTGACTATCTGCATGTGTGAGATTTCTAAGTGTTGGGCTATAGCTGAGAAATCAAAGGACTCCATGAATCTGGAGGTATGAAGTTCTGAAGGACAGCTTTATGACAGCGTAACATAGAAGATTTAAGGATCTGCTTACCAGAAGGTTCACCAAAATCACCTCCTGCAGCAGTTGTTGGGGCAAGAATGTGTGAGACATCCTGGAAAACAACATTTTGAGTCTTTGAATGATTACTTTAAAATTCCCATATGAAGACCAAGACTTTGTGAATTATGTTAAGGAATTAGCAGTCCAAACTGTTAATGACAGTCATTACCACCATCTTCATTAATAAACAAAACAAAACAAAGAAACTACAAGTTTTTTCTCCTTGTCAACACAATGATCAGTGAAGATGATTTCTGTTCCCTTCTCCTACACTTGCAACACTGAAGAAGCTTGCTAGTTATTATGCTACTTCTGAAGAAACAGTGGCACCAAATTGTTGTGCCAAACTAGCTGATCACTGCTTAAAACACATAAACACCATCAGAGAATGTTAATTAAGAATCACCTTTCATATCTGCCTGGCAGTTGTTGACAATGCCTGACTGCTTTTAGATGACACACTGTTACTATAACTTTCCATAGTCAAATGGAACCTTTACTCTAAATATGAATTACTTCTGGTTTTAGAAACATGGGATGTACTGACCCTGTCTTCAGGCTGTGCACCTTCTATTCCCCATGGATGAATTGCCCCTTCTGTGCATTCAGGTACAGGTTCAAATCCAGTTCCAACTCCACCTGCAGCGCCAGGTCCACAGCCACAACAGTCGCTCATTGACATCAAAATTGGAATCACTTAACAGGAAAGGAACAGGAAAGAAGGATTTAGGACATCTTCTCCTCACAGGAATACCTGCTCTTCCCAGAGGGCAGGTGATCATGAACTTTTGAAAAAATGCCTTTAAAATGTTTCTAACCAAGCAGCCTGTAAGTCTGGCTTTCAGAATCATTAGCTGCTTATGGAGGTGTTTGCATTTGAAAATTCAGAATAATTTGTACCTTTAGTTATAGCAGAGCAACACAGGGGTGGGGCTGTTACTCCAAATTTATGCTTATACACCTGGGAACAGACTTTGATCTCAGCTGAACCAATATAAGTTGCATACATATGAAAGTTAAACAAACAGAACCAGTGCTGCTTTGTATGGCATTCAGTGCTATTCTTTCCTGATATGTAAGCATACATTTTTCACTTCAAGTCCAATAATTGAAAAGAAATACACATTAGTAATAACAGACATATGAGAATCCTTTGAGAATCCACTTGAGTGCAGTGATCTTTGGCTAAGGCTCCATTTGCAGTTTTCACATTACATCTGCATAATGCTTGATTTTAAACAGCAGTAGGGGCAAACTCCAAGCCCTAGTTTCACCAAATGTTTACGTAGAGTGAGTCAGGTTTCCCAGAGTGCTGTGTTATGCTTAGTTGTGTAAAGAGCTCAGTGCTGGAAATTGCAGAAGGCTTGTAATGGCCAGCATCAAAAACACTGCTTATTTTAGAAAGGCAGTGCAACATTAATTCATAGAATTATAGAATGGCTTGGGTTGGAAGAGATCTTAAATACCATTTAGTTCCAACCCCTCTGCCATGGGCAGGGACACTTTCTACTTACCAGGTTACTCAAAGACCCATCCAGCCCAGCCTTGAACACTTCCAGGGATGGAGCATACACAACTTTTCTGGGCAACCTGTGCCTCTGTCTCATCACCCTCACAGTAAAGATTTTCTTCCTAAACCTTCTGTCTTTCAGTTTAAATCCATTGCTCCTTATCCTGTTACTACCTGCCCTTGTAAAAAGTCCCACTCCAGCTCTTTTGCAGGCCTCCTTTAGGCATTGGAAGGCTGCTCTAAGGTTTCCTTTGGAGCCTGCTCTTCTCCAGGCTGAACAGTCCCAGCTCTCTCAGCCTGTCTTAACAGGAGAGTTGCTCCAGCCCTCTGATTACTTGAACATCAAAGTGAAATGAAAAGGGGAAAAGACTATACTATGTACAAAGTCCTGCCTCATACCGCATGACTAAGGACATATTTACTCCAGACTATGAGGGGAGTATTCCAAAGGCAGACAGTCTGTCCTGTAAGATAAATCATCTAGGGGCTACAAACTGAACATCCTTTTGAAGCTTCAAAATTTTGTTTTTGTTGATTCCTACTAAACAAAGATCCGGGCCTGAACTAAACTCCCTCCTCAAAAAATCAGGGGAAAAAGAATCAATTTCCTCAGGTTTTGTAGTCAGTATTTCTCAAATGGGAAATTTTAGATGTTGATTACTTGATGCTCGGGCCATGAAAGAAAGTTGATCACTTATGATTGTGGTAGTCTGAGAAGAAATTATTGCTTGTATAAATTCTAACTTGAATCCATGAAGCTCATAATTCTTCATGAATGCTAGGACAAATGAATTAATGTCCTGTTTTGATTTTGTTATCATAAATGCTACTCGGTGTTTATTATATGTAATATTTGGAAGGAGTAGCCAAAAGTTTCAAAACATGTGATTTATTGCTCTAATACTGAAAACAGGCTTTGAGTTCAAAAGAATCTTGTTCTTTAGATCCTTTCATACCCAACTTGGAGCTGATACTTGCCCATTTCTTCTAGTAATGTAATGGAAGTACAAATTGCAAAATTTAAGAGACAGGACAGCTCTATCTAAGAACTGGATAACAAGTTTTAAAAAGGAAATGCTTAATTTTGAATGAAAAATGTATGTATGTATAACATAAAATTTATGGAAATTAATTTTGTTAAAAAGACAATTTTTTTTCTCTATCAAATGGCCAATAGAAGCCAATGGATTAATAACCAACTGAAAAAAACCCTTCTTTTAGAAGAATTAAAAAATGCACTATTTACATTATTTAGAAAAAATAATAAAATTATTTTCTTAATTTTATACTTACAAACAAATATTAATCCACCGAGAAACATCAGGCCAATGGCAGCACCACTGAGGGTGGTGTTTGATTCGAATTGTCTGCCGTAATTTTCATTTCCACTGTAACTGTCATCAGTGGAGGCAGTATATCCATCCTCACCTCCGTCATAGCCATCAGTATAACCGTGGTAGTCATAATCTCCTCCAGGTCTGGTGTGGTCATAATCACCACCACCTTGTCCTCCATCTTCCCGGCCTCCTCCACCAGTACCGCCACCACCAGTGCCACCACCAGTGCCGCCACCACCAGTGCCACCTCCGCCACCACCAGTGCCACCACCACCGCCACCGCCACCGATGATAATTATTCTTGTGGCCCCACTGGTGCAGTAATTCCGACTGTCACACTGGCAAGCTTGCACAGGAATTATATGTGGTCTGGCACAGCGCCGGCCTTGACTATCCCTTACGACGACATAAATCCTGTAAAGGTAAAAGTCTATGTTCTGGCCCACTAGTTCTGCAGAGGAATCTTGGAGAGGAAAAAAAAAAAAGGAGAAAAATATTTGGATGAAGGTATTGGCTATAAGTGTTCTACAAATATAGAGTACTTGTGTATTATGTTCATAGAACAGAATGAAACAAAGTGTTTCCTTTCTAAGCACCTCGATTACTTATCCATCTACAGTACTTGCTCAAAGCCGAAACATACAATACTCATCTATGCTTGCTTTTTTCTTGTAAAACCTGAGCCAAATCAGTCTAGTTATCACTTCTAAACTTGATAAATAGAAAAGGGGAAAATGACATTTTTTATTTTCACTGCTGCTTTTCCTGAATTTTATTCACACAATGGTAAAGATAAAAATTGAAAGTTTTATGCATTTCTTCTTCCTCTCTCAAGGAACTCATGTTTTTCAAAAAGTTTTTCAGTAGGTTTAAAATATTTAAAATTACATGTTTGCAAATGTTTAGGACAGATAGGAGGCTCAAGAATACTTGCAATTGTGATCCTTGCCATTTAATGTAGTCTTCTATGTGTACAGTAATTTATGCAAATCCTGTCATTTAGTAATGCATGGGATTTGATTAATTCGTTATTTTGTCATGTTGTGTTGAAGGAAACTGGCAAAGCTTCACTGTGCACTGACTAAAACAATTTTCTTTAAAATACGAGTAGGTATGATTGGGACAATAAATTTATAAAGTTGTAATCTTAATTTGCTTTTTTTCATATGCCTCTCATAAAAGTAAAGCTCTGCTAACTATAAATTTTATACTCCAATAAAAAATTTGAGGTTTTTTTATATTCTTAGGATTTTTTAGATAACACAAAAATAAAAAAGTATCAAATTACTGCTTTTGAATTATTTAATTATGTTTAGACCAGTAAAAGCTCTTGTCATAGTTATACTCAAAGTACAGTTTTGCTGCCCTATTTTTATCAGTAAATTTTCAGGGTTTTTTTTTAATATAACACATGTAATAATTCTGATTTAAATATTCTAATATATATATGTATGCATGCATATATTCAAATTTGGAGTAACTTCTTAGATACATGTTTAACTGAGATTTGAATAGATTCTAATGAGTGCTTTGTTTGTTAATAAGGTTAACAAGTCCTAATCAGTTATATTAGATAAGAGCTTATTACTGTTGATTTATTCTGTTACAAAATGTAGGTTAATTTACCATTTATACGTCTGATAATCCATGTAGTCTGAGGTTCACCATGTATACTGAATGTGAAGGGGGTAGCATAGAGATCACCATCCCTAGGCTTTGCTGAGATGATCACCGATGGGGAATGCATACATACTTTCCTCATTTCAGTATTAATAGTTGGGCAATTGGCATTGATGCCATCTATTGAAAGCACAATGGTGCCAGTAGCAGTATACCGAGGAACCCCTGTAAAAAGAAGATATTTGTGGTCAGGAGTGAATATTGATACTATAAATAATGCAGTTAGGGTTGGAAAACTAGAAATGGGAGAAAACATAGAGAGGAATCTGGAACAGAAAGAGTTTATTTGGAAAAACTTAATCTCTTTTCTCACCTCTGGTGATAGCCAGAACCTCTGCTTGGTACTGCCCGTTGACTACATAGACTGAATCCCGGTTAATAACTTTGTTCAGTGTGATTTCACCAGTGTTTTGATTGATTCTGAACCAGGCAGCTGGGTCACGTCCTATGCTATATCTGCATTTGGTGAAGTTAAAATACTCAGTGTTATGTTATGAATTTATGTATTACATATTTATTTCACAGATAAAATTTGGCACTTTGGAGTCTTTTTCTTTAGGCTGTGCTAGATCCTATTGCATTTTGCCCAGGTTGTGCAAAATCCATGTAGACTCCAAAAGATGGAGACCGGAAAAGTAACTAGGAATAAAGCAAATGTGTAGAAGCCAATTTTATTTTGAAAGTGGCATCATAGTCTAAAAGTAAAGTTTTTCTGGATCCTGTAAACCTTTATTAGGACCCTTACTGATACCAATGGTTAAATCCAGAGCTCTTCCTATAACATTCTACGATTGTATTTGCTGACACATTTCTGTGTCTCAGGATATTTTTTTCAAATATTTGTAAATAGGCTGTATTTATTTCTACATCCACTGAAAAGAAAATTATGGTCTCAGTTGTTATTGTTAATTTCAAGAGAAATAAGTGTAATTTTTTTTACTAGAGAATGAGCTAGTAGAGACCTCTTCTATTCTGACTGGACAATACTGATGATTACTGGGATTTTCCTCCTGCTTTTCTCAAGATGCTAACAAATTCCCTCCTTGTAGCAAATGTTTCAAGAGAAAACATTCTTAGTCTGAGTAAAAAACCAAACCCTATTGTAGTCTATTTAAGTTATAGCCTGTTAGAAAAATGATATTTTCTTTGTCTTGTGCATAAGGCTATGTAAAGTAGTCAAGAAAGAAAAACAATTATAGCACAAAAATGGGCTATATACTATTCTATAATAATATAGAATATAATACTATAGAATATATGTTATATGATACTATACAGTATTATTCTATTGCCATTTTTCTATTGCTAGTCAATAAACATTGTTTTTTAAAGTGTCCTTTAAAATATCTATTCCTCATCCCATTGAAATCTCAAAAAAATTATTCTATCCAGAAAGTTAAGTGGAGCAGAGCTTACACAACATTTGATGCAATAGTTCTGGTGTCTTCATCCATGGCTGTGTATGTTCCTACAACATAATTCACTCTTGCGCCTTCTGCCAGGGAAAACACCACTGAAGATGGATGAAATCTTGGTGGTTCAATCAAATTTTTTACTTCTACTGTGAGGGGTGTTCCAAATATTTGGTACTCATGTGCAACAGAGTGGTGGAAGGCAGCTACATTTCTGACACCAATCATCAGTGAGTGAGATCGCATATGTTCAAAATCCAGTTCCTAAAAGGTAAACCGCAGAGAACTAGATAATACATAAAAGTTCCTTTAATATTTTAAAAATATATTTTTTTATTTTAAATGGTTGAGTGACAGTGTTTTTTACCGCTTGTTTAATTCTGTTATCAATTAATTAAAATTTTAAGTCAAGAGCTGAATCACAATATTTATCCATACCTTAATTACTCTAAGGATTCCTTGATTTGTAGCTCGATCTGTAACAATTTCAAAACAGTTATCTTCATTACCGGATATAAAGAAAAACTCTGCTAACCAATTGTCTGTAAACTCTTCATCAGCATCCAGAGCTTGTATTCGTAGCAGTTCTGAACTGAGTGAATTTTCTGAAATACTTGCTGAAAACTGAAATGACAGATAAATACCTATTAGCAAACATTTTATATGTGTGTGTGTGTGTGTGTGTGTGTGTGAAGAAAACACAGCTGTCTGCAGAGATTCTTTTGAAGGATGTTCTGAGCACAGTCCATGCCAATTTAATAAAACAACATGTGTTCTGGGCAAATTGTGATTATGGTTACAGATGTGAATAGTGTATCACCTCCAAGGTTTGCAGGGGCATCTTAGAGGAAAAGGACTTGTGCTATCTATAAGAAATGATCTTCCAAGGATTTGGCTATTGTACATAATCTGGCTGTATTGTAGGGATCTGCGTACCTGAATGGTAGGATTTCTCTGAATACAAAGAAGTCAGTCTTGACAATGTCAGGATTGAAATCTCTGAATACAAAAATAATCTATGTGTACATTACCAGAACTCTTGCACAAGCTGCGGATTGTACTTTGAGCACACTTCAAGGGAACAACCCAGTAAAGTCCCATGGAGCATGTAAATGTGAAAGTTCTCTACGGGTTAGTAAGGGCTCTACTATCAACGAGGCTTTTAAACATGGTTTTAAATCAGTGTTGCTGCTTCTGTTTTTGGAAACTTACAGAGCTTTGAGCAAGAGTTGGAAAGTTGTCATTAACATCGATAACTTTCACGTTACAGCTACAAAGGGATGATATTCCATCTGCAGCCCCATCCCGGTCTGATGCCTTCACAACCAGAGTATAGCTACTATGTTGCTGTCACAAAAAGAGAAATGAGTGTGTTAGAAGATCATCTGTGCATCTTATAAATAACTCATGCTTACTACTATTTCCTATTAAGGAATTTGACTATTTTAATAATAGTAATTTACTATTAAGGAATTTGACTTAGACATTTTATTATGACACATCAAAACCATGCATTTCTCCATTAATATTTGTAAAAACCACAGCCTGTCACTGTCTTTTAAATTTTTTCTCACACTCATAGCACACATACACTGCAATATCATGTCATTTAGCTTTGGAAAGGGAAATGTTACCTCTCTGTCAAGATAATTTGCAAGATGGAGTTCGCCTGTGTATTTATTCATAATGAACATGGGTGGACCAGAAGGTTCCTGACTCTCTATTTTGAAGGCAATTTTAGAATTCAAATGGTTAGGTTCATCTGCATCTGTTGCAATGATTTTCATCACCAGTGTGTCTAAAAATAATAATAATAAAAAAAATTAAAAAGACCCCACAAAACAAACAAAGAAAAAACCCCAAGAAACCCCCCAAAAATCTCTTGAGTCCCTGCAAAAAACTCACCAAGACAATGCTAAAATAATGTATGAAAATGATAGAAGGCTATCTATTCCTTGACATTTACAAAGAAAACCAAAACTTTAGTTTTGTAGTACTGATTCTGACAACGCTAATGACTTCAAATGAATTAAAAATCAAAGTCAGACGGAAATGAAGACTTGCACTGAACATCTTTAAATCACCATAGGGAATATGCAAATACAGCAAGTACTGAGCTTGTAGAGATTACTATAAGAATCACAGCTTTAAATGAGAATTTCTAGAAAGAAGAAAATGAGTGTTAGGCACCATTGCCTCAGTGGTATATGCATACCTAATATTTGCTGCACTTTTGGTAAAAAGAATCATTTTAATAGTTTATTCTGCTGCAACTGCAAATACACAGGCTACAAGTACAAATATTTGAAAGAGAAAAATGGGGGAAAATGTGTTTTACATACCCTCAAAGGAAATAAGTATAATGATATTTTTATTCTAATGAGAAGGAATGAAATTATTTATTTTACATTTTCACATCTGAAAGAATTTGCATGACGGTATGGTTAGAAACTGGAACATGCAGCACTCGTGTGTGGGAGGCAAGGGAGAAGGAGGCATTGCTGTTTAATTTATAGCAATTAGCCTAGGCCCTGGCTCAAATAGCACTTGGAGAAGCATCTGCTGCTCCCTCCTCTGCAGTGGCCCTGACCAATATATGTCATTGCCTAAGAAAAGCAGAAAGAGCACCTCATGTTTATATTAACTATATTGTATGAGCTTCAGTAGCAGTACGGTAAAAGGCATACTGTAGTTACGTACTGTCCATGCTGCTCTCTTCAACAGATCCCGTAAATACAGTTTGTGCAAATACAGGAGGGTTGTCATTTATATCCAGGACTCTGACTCGAAGTTCAAGAGGTGGCTCCAAATCTATACCCGTCACTGAGTGTTTAGCAAAGCAACGTATCTAAATAAAGAGATTTACTTGTTTTAAAACCAAATGTTAAGTATGCAAAGTAGCAATCTGAAACAAACAAATTTGTTGCCTGCCCCACCCTGAATCCATCATTGTAAAGGTAAAGAAAAAGGAGAGTACTTACAACAAATACAGGGGTTACTTCCCTATCCACTATTGATGTTATATTAATTTCTCCAGTTCTTGGGTTAACAATAAATATTCCATAGGGCGCACGATCAATTCCAACTCCAGAGATGCTGTATGTGATTGGGTTGTCTTCTTCACAATCAGATCGGATCTACAGTAACAGATGATAATAATTTATGCCAGTTTACCGAGGACACCTGCAGGGGTTTTCTCCTATTCTTAGTTCCAGTAAAAAATTCTTTATAACTTCAGCTTCTCAACCACTAATTACAAAGTTCAATTGACAGAATCAGTAGAAGACTCTTCTACAAACATCAACCTGGACATCCATCTCCCCTTAAGGGCTGGATAGGCTTTCTGTTTCTCTTAAATCTGTCAAGGAAGTGGAGAGGGAAACCTCCAAAAGTATCACACTGTGGCTGGACCTCAGTAAGGGCATGGTCCTAGTGAGAGAACAGGAAGGTATTTTTTTTCTCTGTTTCCTGCAGGTCATGTACAATCTTTGAACTTAAGGGTTTCTCAGGATGAGAGAGAGAGAAGAAAAATGTCATGATCTAGAGCAAAAACACTGTTTGGAGCTGCCTGGGAAGTACATTCATGGCAATGTTCTAGGAAGCCTCTGGTCACTCCTTAGCAGCCACATGGGTTCGCCTTATGAGACTGTCTCAGCAGAGCTGGGAATATTGCATCATCTTTTTTTATTCTACACTCCTTGCTTTGACTACTCTAAGGATACATATTTTTAAATATCTCTGCTTTTGTCAGCCTGTCTTTGACAAAACTTTCTTGTCAGTGAATACCTGTGTTTTTCTTTATACTTACTCTGGCAATTGGATTCCTCTTGGAATTATCTTCTCCTTCTCTACAAGCTGCAGCAAATTTGATCCATTCACGTTTTTGTCTTCTAAAGGTTTTCCATCTTGCCATTCCATTTTCATCCCATTCTTTTACCTTTGACAGAGAGTTCCAATATCATATGGCCTCAAACCATTTTAAAGAAATACAGACAATTATAATTTCCAACAATAAGGAGAAAAGAGATGTTTGTAGACCATGTGCTTTTTTACCATCTGCTTTTTCACATGTCTGTGGGTCCCAAACTCACAGACTGTACATGTTTATTTTAAAATTACTTGTTTGTATGAGATATTCATTTAGATCTAGTGAATTTGTCTTGAGAGGGTGAGCAGGTTATTATCTGCAGCTGTTTAGTATTTAAATATGTTTTCAATCTTCAGGTTCAGAAGTGTCTAAGTTGAGTATTTTCCATGTGATTTTTTTCATTTGTTACATTTTGTTTAATCAGAAAAACAATTTCTAAAGAAAAATATATTACCTCTACATGAAATCCTGTGCTGAAATCCAAAAGTACCTGCAAGAACAATTTAAAAAATGGCATGTAAAAATGCAAGGCAAAATGCAACATGCAAAACCCAGCTGCAAGACATTGTTATACTGCAGGCCTGGAGCAGAACTTTTTTCAAGCCTATTGTAATAGCTTATCTAGCTGCAAGATTTACACAAAAGAGTTTGTGAAATACAGTTAAAACCTTCAAAATCCATTCTGTCTTCCAAGACAGAACTTTGAATGGATATGCCGGAGCAATTTTCAAGCTATACCTTCATCAAGGTAAAGCTTTCACACAGATTTTTAACACCTCAGCTGAAGAGAGAAGTGGTTGCAAGAGTTGTTATCAAACTGTCCAGGAAACTAAAAAAGTATTTATCATAAATAATTTGTCCTTTTCTCATAATTTTTTTTCCTATTTACAAAGTCAATAATAAACATGGAGTACATAATTATGTAATTTAACCAAAATGAATGAAAATGGTTTTTAGGAACTTCCAAGTGAGATCGAAAAGATTCAATGTAAAATGGAAACCTATCTGCAGTTTTCAGGCAAATTTCTGTGGAGTGCAGTAGATTTTGATTTGAGATTCAACTATGCAACCAATCTTGAGTAAATGAAGGTAGCAGGACCAGCTGCAGTATGTAATTACTTTAAAATTTAAATGAGAAGAGCCTCAGTTTCTGGATTAGCACAATTTAAAACAGGCACAGTTTAATTAACTGTATTCCTAAATAAGGTGTGAAACTGAAGTTCACTTGCTGAATGTACCTTCTTCAGAGCATCTCTTTCAGGTTTAGGATCTCCTTCTGCTCTCTTCAGAAAATAAAGGGTGAAAAATGTGGGATTTTCAGGACTGGATTCTTGTTTCATTCATCATTTCAAGAAACAAAATATCCAGATGACTCAAAAATTTTTGCAGGGTTTCTCTTTTCTCAACAAATGTTAACAGCTGCAGCTATGATTATTTTATTTCCTTATAATTTCCCATAGCTTTTTATTTTGGTTTGCTTATTTTTTTGTCTGGTATGTCTGTGGGGTTTTATGTCAGTTATACTTGGATAAAATCTGTGACAATCTTTTATCCTGCATTACATCATGGGACTTTCCTCACTTCAAATTTATTGCATTGTACTGGCAAGACTGGAACATGGACACAAATTTTTTCCACTTGTTTCATGTCAAGACAGCTTCTTACATGCAACAGATTAATGAACAGCGTCTTCACCCTCCTTCCTCTCTCTCTCTCTCCTTTCCCCATTTACCTTTATATTGCAAGAGTTCATCATTTGTCATTTACAAAACAATGTTTCCAATGATCTGGTTTTGCCCAAGACATTCCCTGAGACCTTGGCTTATAATGGATGCCTTAGTCTGCTTCTGAATTAAGGAGTTTAGACTGTGGATCTGCCTGTTGTGCATATAGCTTGAAATTTTTTTGACTATTCACAGAGGGAGGATTTTTTCCCTTGTTTGTTTGAGCAAGCTATTGACATAAATGGTTAAGAAAAGTACTCTGCAGGAAAATCACTACAATATATTCATGTTGTGCTGAAAACATCAATACATCTTTTAACTTAATTTGAGTTTACGACTGTTTGAATCTCCAGTTTCAGAATAGGGTTCAAATTCTTGTTCAAATTTATCCTCATTTCAGAGAAATGACACTATCAGACTCCATGTGAATGGCAGGGTTTGTTTGCCCCAGTGGGAGCTCAGTCCTGTTCTTTTGTAATCCCCCTGGGAGCTCAGGGGAACATGGAAGAGTCACAGGGAGGACAGACTACACCCTCACGAGAGAACATAAGTGATGAGGTCCACCAGAAATAACACTAATTGAACATCTCTTATCAGTCTATCCCACCTCCTTTGGTGAGCACAATGAAATCCTCTCCACCCGTAGGCTGAAATCCCTTCTGGCATGCAAACAATTGTCCCAGCAAAGTATGGGTATGCACCTCCCAGTGCAATGTTAGTGAATCTTGTCTGCTGTCTGCATCCTGTGGCCTATCCTGTTACTTAACAGTGAGACTGATACTTCACACCCAGCCTCATCACTCTCATACTCTGAAAAACTATTCTGAGTTTTTCTGAAATAAGAATTATACCTGTAAAGAATTCTATTACTTAAGGACATAAATATTCATAAATCTCTTGATTCCCGCCTATAGGGAGTTCTGCTTTTAAGCAGTGAAAAATTTTACACTGGAGTCTCATTCTTTGCTTTCAAGCACCAGTAATGGGAACATCAGGAATTTGTCCATTAGTAATGCTGGGGATTGTAAATTTAGGCCCTGTATTTTCACACTTGTCCTGCAATAGCTAAGGAAAACCGCATTTTGCTACTTGTTGGTAATGGAAGATCTTGAATTTAGAGTCCTTAGTACAGTTCATGTTATTTTTTGAAAAGGCTGATTCAATGAACTTGATGGCTGTGTTTGGTATGTCTTTCAGTTATGGGTGTGGTATACAGGAGGGAGGGCAGGCAGACATCAGACAAAAATGTCCAGTTCACCAGGTAAACCTGAACAATTTTGAAATTACATTTATCCTACTTGATCCAGGGAGAGAGTCTCCTCCACCTCCCCAACTAATACCTTCTGGTTCTCCACTGTCACCAACAGTTAGAAGTCTTCCCCTAAGCCAGTTGTCTATTTCTAATATTTATCAGGGATGCAAACCCTTTTTTTCTAGTGGTATTTCCAGCAGGTAAATTCTGTCTCCTAGCAGCTAACCCTGGCAAATTTCTAGGTAGTTAAAAAAATTCCCTTCTAAGCCCCTATCCAAGTACAGTGCTTTCCATAGACATAGGGATAAACAATAATTAAAGCAATAGGAGCCACTGGAATGTGTGGGATGCATCCTAAGGACCTTGGGGTGGGCAAGCTGGCCAGAATGATGCCAAGATTTGCTGTCCTGTTAGTCTCTGAGAGACTGTGAAAAAAAATGAAGCTGCAGAGAATCTTGAGGCTGGTTGCACAAGCTGTTTCTGTTTTGGGCTGGGAGGTGTGCTGGCAGGTAACAAGTTTATGGTTTCTGTCATTTGCACAGTGTTCTGTCTGAAACCTTGTCTTTTATTGTAAAGATACCTGGACCCTGTGTCCAAAATGACACCTTAGAGTCACACTGGAGTTATTCTGGATTTATTCTGATGTAACTGGGGGACAGAATTAGGATGTGTATTGTTCTTTGCACCCTCAAAGCAATTTACAAACAAGAATTAACTAATCATTAATTGAGTACCAAGCAATATCATATGCAATTACGGAATCCTCCCTCCTCCACCTACTCAAATCTAAATGACTGAACACGCCTTTAACATCTTCCCAGCATTATTCATATGGGATCTGCTTCTCTCTCTTTGAAGTCAACAGTGGCATTGCTGCTGGCCTGGATGGGAGGAGTGCTGAGAACTCACACGTATTCTGTTAGTCATCAGGCTGCCGTGGTAGCTCTGGTACCATCAGCGTTTTGGGACTTTGACGTCTTTCTTACTCATCCGGAGCCCTGACTAGAAAAGGGTTGCAATAATGAACACTTCCCCTTTATTCATTCTGCATCTCTTTTAAAAAAATGATACATCAGTGCATATGAAATAATGAGAAGCAGAGTTCAATACAAGACAAACCCTCATATTTTAAAAATATGCCATTTGATATTTTTTAATTGAAACATGATTTTCATTTTCTATATTCACCTTTTCATATATCACTTATGAATGTACTTCATCCAATTTAAAGGGAAAGATTTTCTGGATGATTTTTCTGGCATTTTGTTTTCTGATTCAGAAGAGGTCAGGTGTTTCCTATGTTAGCAATATTTTGAATTGCACCCAGAACAGAGAATCCATTACTATTTCAACAATTGTGACAGGAATAATCCAAGAGTTATGACAATGCTCATGTCAGGCTGAGGAATATACTTTGAAGTTTTATTTATTTTAAAATAAGTTTACTCAAAGAACTGACTACTTTGGGGAAGTTTCCACTGAGAGTGTTTCTATTATGCCATTGTATCTTCTATTGTATGCAGATACAATACATTTCCATAGAGTAACAGAGCTTAACCATTAGAAAAATGAATAGAAAAGTAATTTCAATATAGGGTGTATGCCATTATCATTAAAATTTGAGTTTTTCAAATTAGTCATGCTAAGTGCCCTCAATAAATCTCCTCAATAAAACCTGAATTCTGATATGACAGAATGTTCTGGCTGCAAATGCATGTTTGTTTAACGGCCATTTTACTTAGGAATGTAAAACTGCAGGTTTAAGTACCTAATCTTAGGTGAAATTCCTGGATGTGGAATTGATTTCGTTTCTATTTCTACAACAAAATTATCTGGCAGAAAAACCTGCAGGTTCCTGATTCAATCCTTGCAGATGTTTCATATGAATATACAAAGAGAGGATTTGGCTTCTGACTGTTTTTATGTGCAATCAAGTTATGAGTAGGATGTGTAACCATACCCTAACAACTAGAGGGGGGGAAAAATAAGCCTAGATAACACATGGGAAAATGTATCCAGACAAAAGTGCATAAGAGATGTGGTGAATTTTAAATTATTGGCTGTCACATGATAGCTGGCAGGAGAAGAATCATACCTGATCAAACAGGTTATTTCCATAAAACGTGTCTGTGCTAGTATCACAAACAGAACTCCCTTACTCATGAGAATAATGTCTTTGAAGTCACATGAGCAAAGGTTGCAGAATTAGTCCCACCAATGGTGAAATCCATAGAGAAAATTATTTGTTACGGGGCTGGTAAGTTCCTTTTTTATTTTTATGTTTTTTTCCTGAAAATGCAGTAGTGTACTAAAACATAACTCCGTGGTAATTTTGTTTGATGCAACTTATTAACAATCTACTAACCGGACACACCATTCAGACAGGTGATTTTCATGAAAGATTAGTTAAGCTGAAAGCCAAAATTCTTTCTTAGACTGCACTAAAACTGGATACATAAATTTATAATTTATTTGATCTTGACAGCTTGTCTGCCACCTTTCTATAAAGTGTTGAAAGATGCTGTTAAGTCGTACAGGCCATCATGAATATTGCTGGGCAGAAGAACACATAACAAGAACACGGGTTTCCTCTGGGTAGTAGAAGTTCAAGTATTTGATAGTCATCAAAACACAATAGCATTTTTCAGAATCACTCTTTTTTTCTCACCCAACACTCTCCCATCACTCACAATTGTAAAAAACAATATACTGAAAGAATGAAAATGGCTCTGGAGTTGCTGTGGGAAGTAAAGCAGCAGAATATCTCTTGAATGGACATGTCTTAGACATAAAACAGTCAAGCTTTTTGAATTTCAACACACTGGGAGTGTGCATTACCAGGTAACTGAGCAAAATTAATAATCCCTAGTGCTTCATGAAAATCCAGAAGTGTTAGTGTGATTTGCAACAGGCCACGCTGAGATACATCTCTGCTGCCCTGAACAAGCAGAAACTTATCCAAACTGTAACTTGCTTTTGCCAAGTTTTGCCCTTGTTTTCTTGGCAGCTGCTCTGTATTAATTAGTTCTACTTTACTGATTGCAGAGCTGTCACCTAAAATTGATGGATTGTATTTTCATAATGGTTTTAGGATTTCTTAATGTATAACACAAACGTTTACTCAGACTATAGCATTTCTGGAGAAGTGAGTAATGAGAAGTTAACAAACATTTATGCATACTAATGCACCGTGTAAAATGTAAAATTGCATGAAAAGCACAAGACATAACTCTAGTAGAAATTCTGCTCTTCTCAATCTTCAGGGCCTTAAATCTCTACTGAATTTCAAGAGGTCAGCACAAATGAGTAAAATTAATCCACACAAAAATCAGATTGCAGAAGCAGTAGGGCACCCATAGCCCTTTTAAGTCACGTCTGGGTAATTTCCATGCCTTGACGAACGCATTGAACAACTCTCCCACTTGACCATAGCCACAACTTCCCTTTTACAGTGAGACAAACAAACCCAAAGAGCAAAACTTTCATCATACATTCACTTGCCTAGCACATGGTGGCTCAGACACTATTGCACAACACAGGAATCCTCTGCAATGTGAAATCATAGGCCAAGTCTTGATTTTTTCTTAACTGAGATCACTAAATTTTGTCTTTTTTTTTCTCTCTTGAATATAGCTGTAAGATTTGGTCAGCTCTGGAGCCATCTTTTCAATCATTTTAGAAAAAAAGAGACTTGAATTTTTTAGAAAAAGGTATTTCCTCAACTGATAAAAAAGTAAAGACAAAGAACGAAATTATATCCAACCATTAAAATTTTTATAATTATAAGCATTTCATTAATAACTATGACTTTTAAATAGCAGCCCCAGAAAACATTTTTCTGAAAAGTCATGCAATAAACATAGAAAGTCACATCTTGAACATACACAGATCGCCAAAAGTCTAAAAAGAAACATTTGTCAGTATTTAATGAAAAGCTAATTTAATTCTATATGGTGTGCAGAAGTGTTTAAAACAAGCAGAGCTTTGGTTTTTATGGTAAATTTCACACAATATTTTTCAGGAATAGTTTACGTTGTAAAGTATAATGGTCTGCTGAGGAAGATGAAACTGCCGTAGTCACAGAGTTTACAAATATTGTTTTAAAATCCGACTTACCAACAAAAGGAGGAGAAAAGCAGCCGTTCGGTGAGGGAGCCAATCCATGGCATCTGACTTCTCAGAAACAAGTCCAACTGAGTTATGGTTACAAGCCTGTTCCTGTTCCCCTCCCCCCCCAGCTCTGGTGACTATTTAAAAAAGACACTCCGTATATGTCCTTATACTCAGCCCTTCAAGGTGTCTCTGCCTCCCTCTGAGGGAAGAACTGAAGATGCTGTATAACAGAGTGTCTTTCCCCACCCCAAAATCCTGGGCTGGTCTCACCTGAAATGCTTGACAACATCATTATTGCTTGCAGGTAAAAGCGAAGAGACACACCTTAATTCTTATTGCACTGAAACCCTTTGTTGGATACTAAAAGGTACGTTTTAAAAACAGAAGGCAAGCTTCGCTGAGAAGATACCGAGTGATTTATAAATTACTCACAACATAAGGAATCATTAAAATGGTAACTTATCATTGCTTTGAACGCAACTTCCAGTTTTTTCTTTGCACCCTGTATAATAGAAGAACTTAATGAATATTACCATAAGGAATACGGACTTTAAGAAATTATTCATTTAAATTAGAAGTCGATTTGTTTACTTCCAGGCACGAAGGAGTGCGCTCCATGCACATTGTTCGCTGAAGTGAAGCACTGAGCAGATTGGGGTTGTCATGATAAAGAGGTATCATACTAATTTTGGGGAAAAAATAGTGCTTTATTCATAAGGCTGCAAGAATATCTGAAGCAGAGGAAGAAGATTTTCTGCCTTTACCAACTGCACAGCCTCCTCATGCCATACCTTTCCCTTCCAATGGGCTGTGCTCTCACGGTGCTGGCACAGTGGAGAGGGAGAGTGTTAGAGAAACTGGAGAGCTGCTCAAAACAACAGGTAGTGGGGGAGAGAAAGGATGTGCTGCACAGCTCTCTTCTGTGCCTCGTGTTTGATGGCAAGAGCACAGTTGTGTGGGGGACAAAGAAATCAAAGAGGATTCCCCACCTTGCTGTCTGTTCTGCAGCACAGGTGTTGTTAAGTGCCTCCTTGTGTCTTTGGGACACCTGAACCACCCCTTAATGGGTAAGGAAAAGTTAAGAGTGGCCTTGTGCTCTGTGGCTGAAGCTGGAACAGGGCTGCACACTTCATCCCCGAAAGTGCAATACCACTGGGGTGCTCCTGAGCCTGCTGGGCCCTCCATGGCGCTTGGCATCTCCCAGGGCTGGACCTGAGCTGGGAGGAGAGTGCTCAGCACCTCTGGGGCTGCTCAGCCCCTGCCAGGGTGAGGCCCCATGCTGCTGCTGGGTAAGCAGCTTTGCAGCATGCCGCGTCTCCATGCCACTCAGCACGGGCACCTTGCTGTCCTGCAGCTGGCCGGGGCTGCCAAAGCCAGTCGTGCGTGTCCCCTTTTGTCACTCAGCTCTTGGCACCAAGCTCAACAAGCCCATCAGTGAGTCACTGAGGCAGGCAATGTTAATTGGATGGTATCTGCATTTTTACCCTTTTCTGAGAAATTCTCGACAATCTGAAATTTGTTTTTAGCTTAAGTAAAAAGTTAATTGTTGTACATATAAAATATGCGTATTCTTTTATCAAACCAAGTATCTTATTTCAGAACTTTTGCTTAATCATATATTTAAAAAAAGGTCAAGTTAAAAACCTTTTTACTTTAGATTGTTTAGTTGTTCTGTTTGGATGGATTTTTTTTTTTTTTTCCAGAATTTGAAACATCATTTTTGTATTTTTTATTCTTTCAAACCAGACTAATAGCCAAGAAAAGCTGACAGTACATATCACTCAAAACCGCTCCTGGCAATGCTGAAATTCTATTTTGACCACTGGATCGAAGAAGTTATTTCTTGCAACTGTGAAATAGGCATGTTCTTTTACAGACCAAAATATCCCTCGCTGAGTCTTTTTTTATTATTATTATTATAACAGAAGATAATTTGATCTACAAAAGATGATAAAATGCCTCAAACAATAGCCCCAGCAGAAGTGAACACAAAAGTACCAGCTGTTACACTGTATCTTTCTTTGCCATGCCTCATTATGAAAAGTGCACATGGACTCATGAGAAAAGATAAATAAGAACAATTCTTCAGTGGGAAAACTTGTAATGAAATTTCAAATAGGATTTCCAAATAAATGCTCAAACATATAATTTGCACAGTTACAATGTTTAAAAAATAGTTTAGTCTAAATGAAAATGACTGAAAAATGTACAGTAGTTTGATGCAGCTTGAAGAAGAAAGCCTAATCTGCTGATCATTACCCTTTTTGGATTTGGAAGTTAATAAAACCGTATTAGTGGCCTAACAGTCATTTTGCACTCTTGGTGCTTTTCTCTCCTTTATATTCTGGATGAAGGTTTTTATGTTTTTTTCTCTTACCCCTGTTAGCACCTTACAAAACAGTAGAGGAAAGGGCCATGGATCATTTTGGAAACAGAGATACATAATTAAAAATATAATTGGTATATAATGCAGTTAATTAAAACTTTTATTCTCATGGAAAGATTTTTCAAAAATTTTTTTGGTAGCTGAAAATTCAACCAGTCACCTACTGATATTACAGAGCCAGCTAAAGGTCCACATCCTAGTAACTCTCATTTTCAGTAATTAGCTGACATATTGAAGTGCTTCTGAAAGAATCCTTTTTCTATTGCAGTGGTCTTGCTACTTTTAAAACATAGTTCTTGAGTCAGTTTTTTAAAATGAGTCTCCAAGATTGCAAAAGCCCAAGCCTACAGCTGATTTCAAACCTGCTTCATCCATATTTGATGCAGTCTTCTTTCAGACAAATATATACATATATACACATTTCAGTCAGCTTTCTGAATGTTTCACAGGAGAATATTTGGTCCTGTACCCCTCCTGGCACAAAGTCCTCAATATGACTCATGCCCTGTTGTGGGGTTCAGAGAGGAGGCTTTTGATCCAGGTCAGCAATGAGCAATTTCCCCCTCTAGGGTCTTGTATCTACTTGAGATGATAATGAACACACACCCTAATACTGCACTCTCAAATTAACCTTTTTGTGTGGGAAGTGAAAAACCCCAACAACAGAAACAATTAAACTTTTCTGCTCTAGCTTTACCCTTTTGATTAAAGGAACCATGTTTACTCAGCAATTACCTGGAGAATCTGTCATACTTAAGTTAACAAAGACCTCCATTCTGAAAGAGAAATCCAGCCTAAGTCCTGAACTCTCTGCTTTCTGGCAAACACTCAGGAATGTGGATTTGAATTATTTTATCAGTGTTATATTCAGACCTATATGGAAGTCTACAAAGTAGAGTTTCTGTAACAGGAAGAGAAGGCAAAATGGAAATGCCATGTGCTCTATCAAAGCAGCGTGTGATGATGTTGGCAAGATTTACCTCGTTATAATATGAGGAACTCAAGGCACAGCAAGATGCAGTAACTTGTCTGAAATATCTCAGCAAAGCAGGGGCAGGACTCTCTCTCACCTGGTGCACTTGAAGATAACTTATGAGTGGCATATGTGCTCACCTCTGATGTATCTTATTTTACATTTATGGAGCTGAAGTTCCTGAGACTTGCTTGGCTCGTAAGGCACACAGACACACTTTGCAATGCTTATGATACACAGGTTTCTGTTTCATCATATACTTATATTTTAGTATATTTTGGGAATCTCACTTAAGTATCAGCAGGACCACAGTTTTTGCTGGGAAAACTTTTATGCAGTATGGGCTTCTCCTGTCAACATTATTTTAGATTGCTAAGCATACATATCAGTCCAAAGGAATTTCTCTCATTATATTATCAACCTATCTGTCTGGGAACAAACCTGAATGTTAAAATTTGATTTTTGGCAGGATCATGCCAAAGGCAATTTTCAGTTTCCTCAGAACAGATGATTTTTGCAGCCCATAGATTCAGCTTACTGCTGCTAGTGAGTGATGATAATAATAATCACAATTATAAAAATGTTGTTTCTGAGATGTTGAAAATGTGTGGGGCAAACCTAGGAATATAATCAGAAAGACAGCCTTGCAACTAAACTAGAAAATGTATATAAGAAGAAGTGTGCAGAAATAAGAATGACTAGAGCAATGCAGTCACAAAATTGCTCACTCTGAGATTGTGCCTGTTGTCTCTGTCAAACCTTTGGATTCAACGGCAACAGAAAAATATTTGGATTCATAAGAGCTCTGAGTGGCAGTCAGTCACCTGCTATTTTTTCAAGCAGTTAGCATCTCCTGGCTGCCCTCTTACTCTCCCATTCTGGGCTACAGTTTTCCTTTTATTTTTAATGAACAGCTAGTGAGTTTCATCTTCTGCTGAAGCCAAGTTCACTGGCACAGCAGTTTTCCGTAGGGTCTAGGCTTGCATGCAGGAGATGGATGCCTGAATGAGTTACTGCAACAGCTCCCCCTAAATGATGAGTCCCACTGCTGAAAGACACTCTTGCCATCTCTCTACTGTTACAGTCATGGGAGTACTTCCCAGCTCCTGGGCCTGACTGCACAGCCCAGGAACTCTCCAAGACCCGTGTCGAAACCATGCTACTCTCTTAAGTTTTCTGTGTAAGGCAGGTCTGCAGTGACAGAGTACAGGCTTCTGGTGTAAAATAGAACATTCACTGGCATGGCAGCATCTGGGAGCTGAAATCAGAGAATACACGAGGTGCTGACCAGAGAAGTTCTTCAGAGGTCTTCAAGTATCATCTTGGAAACTCAAGAAAGTCTTTGGACGATATAGCCCTCCCCATCTCTCTCCAATCCCAAAGCCATCCTCTGTCATTCATTATTATCTCCTAAAAAGGAAGACATAATTGAGAAGGTAGAATTCACTTACTACTGAAATCATCCCAAGCTTCTTCACTTCCTTTATGTCTTAGAGGAAAAGAGGCTAAGCAGATTCTTTTCTCTCATTGAGTTTACTTGGCCTATCTTCAGTGCCTAGAAAGGGAGACCTGAAGGCGAGGCAATAGACATCAAATAGGCTCTAGAAAGCAGCAGCAATTCATGAGCAGTAAAGATCAAACAGATCTTTTCTCAGGTAGTGAGTTTAGTATGTAGTGGCCAATCACACAAATTATCCCTTTAAAGATGGGGATGATGATCACCTTAATTTCCTTTTCAAGATTTTGCTGCTGATTGATTACTTCTGTGTTTGGTTTTCAGAAACCAGATGCAGCTGCTCCCACTCCCTCCAGAAAGATCTAAGGATGCTTAGCCTTGCTTTGTAGCAACCTGGGTCTCCAAGACAGCAGACGCAGTTGTGTATAAAAGATTTCTGGTATTTGTCCAGACTAGATTTTGCTTTTGTTTCTGGTGGAAGAGTATCGGTTTGTGGGGAGTGGACTCTGCCTTGATCTTATCTCACTCTCACCAGAGAGAGCAACAGAGAGTCCCAGGATCATTGCTCTGAGCAGGATGCAGAAGTGCTGGAGACAGGTGAAGGCAATGACCTCCTGCTACAGAAATTCTGAATGCATCCAACATGAGCATTGGCCTAACTCTTACTTCAAAGTCAAATAAAAGAAAAGAGATGTTCAGAAACCTTTGCAGTTTTTACTCAGGTATCACAAAAAATAATAATCCTAGAAATTTATGGTTCATATAAAGGAAGGTAAACGTCTTGTATTCCTGGTGGGATTAGCAAAATTGTCATGAATCCATGAATCCACTGGCTTTGGCCTGTGATGGGGATCTTAGAGCTGCTTTTTTGAAAATGTTTAGGTATGAAGGGAAGCATCCTTGGGGACAAGAACTGAAACCAAATGAGAAGTGTATTGATTGCTTACTCGAGGGGAAAAATGGTCTTAGGATAAGAAAGTTAGACAGGCCATTGGCAGGACCTGCTTTGCTGCAGGTTGCTCATATCTGTGATGCCACCTGTAAGAACAGAGCTGCCTATACATTGCTCTGCTTTCTCCTAGTTTGCTAAATAAAGAAATAAACTAAAACCTTCTGATACAATATGAGAGAGGAAACCTGTTTAATTCAGACAGTAAACAAAGGTCATGTGAGTGCAAAATAAATGGTTTATATTACTGCTTTATAAACATAATGTTTAAAACATCACTTGCAACATATATTTAACTTCCTCCTTGTTAATCAAAGGCATTGATCTAACAATTTTATATGAAGAGCAGCCAATTGATAAGTAAATCTCAGCTGATAATTTACCTGACTTGGTTTGGGTATGGGTGAAATTGGTGCATTTTCCTGTGCTGTGACAATGTCTTGACAGAATTTTGAAGATCTGAATATAATCCATTGCAAATTTCTATTTGGATGTGGGGTTGGAGACAGAGAACCACACTCACAACTGAGGACCAAAGGGAACACTGCTATTTGTTTGACTTAGAAGCACTGGAGGGCAATCAGTATCTGCCCTTAAAACATGAAAAAGCAAAAAGCAGTTTTATAAAAACCCAAACCCACATGCTTCTGGAATTATTTCATAAAACACCTCACTTCATTAAAGCTATTGAAAAGTTGTTCTTTGTAGTACCTGTGGCGTATTGGCAGCTAGATAAATAATGAAAGATTGTCAAAACTGAAGATATTGTAATGTTAATGAAACATCCGTCTGAAACCAGAAACAATCTAATACTTATATTGAAAATATTTTAACATTATTATATTTTTAATTATTTATTTCAGTTTTTTGAATCATTGGTGTTATGTGAAAGATAGTTAGTGGTATCTGATTACATTTCTGGCATTTAAATAATATCAAAAATTACATTTTATCCACAAAAGTTTAAAAAAATGCCAGGCAACCAGAAAAAAAACAACAACAAAAACACCCCAGTAAAGTACCTGTGAGGGAAGTTAAGGTTAATTTGGGGAAGAGTAGAGTAACTAAAGAAATGTGGATAAATAAATCTCTGGAATAGTGTTTGAAATATGTTCTATATTTTACTGTCTAGACCAAGTTTTTCAGTGCCTGGTGAGCAAAACACTAATATTAATTTGGAAATTTTGCTTTTACAGTATATCTTGTTTAACTAAAAATTAATTAGAAATCTCATGAGCTGTCCTGTTTACAGATAAAGAAGAGAACCTCTGTGCTGGGACAAAGATTTAAGGGAGAAAGTGCCAAGAAAATAAAGATCTAAGAGGATAGGAGCAATATGGAGCTACTCAGGACTAATTTTATGAAGAAGCTGAACTTTAAGCAATATCTCTAAAAACTCTTACCAACTAACTGACTTGTGAAGTCACATCCAAGTATTTAAGTGGCATGACATTGAAACCTGTCAAGCACCACATCATTACTGCTAAAATCAGGCCTGCTAATTAGCAAACCATGTTAGGGTAACAGCATCACAGCATCACTTCAAAAGAAGATGACTTAAGTAATCAAATTTCAGCAGACAGTAAAAAACTCCAAACAAGCACGGCAAACCAACAAGTAGAAAACCTTGGCTTGTAAAGCTGAAGCATGAACCCTTATACTTATGGTAGTTAAAGGTGAATTTTATTTAGATGGTGAAAATTTAGGTATCATTTTCAACAGATTTGGCTTCAGATAAACAAGTGGAACAGCAGAAGCATGCCTGGGCAAAAAGGGCAAAGCTATAAAACTGTGTCTGGAGCCCTGCTTCACTCTTCTAGGTTTCCTCTGTCAGCTGACTTGCTAACTCTTTGTACATGATAAGAAGAAAACAGCAAGGATATAGTCTGGTGAGCTTGAGAAGCTCAACATCCATGACAGGACAATTTGGATTTTTTAGATAAATATTCACATATATTTTTTAATATATAATTCCAAATTCATGTTCAGGTCCCAAATGAGCCAAGAATGTATTTCTAAACTACCACAAAAAACCTCACCATCTCTATGTATATTATATTAAAACATTCATGGATTTGAAACCCTGAACAATATTTTTACTTGGCCTTAATGCTTTCAGTACCCCAAAGCAAACTCCTGCAACATAGTGCTCTCATCCTGTTTTTAATTTCAACTTTTTTTCATTCTTGCCAAGAGACATCACATTCCCATTTTGGTTCAAAGTCCTTTTTGCAGGACCATTGTTTTGTCTCTGACACCCTGATGTTTTTCCTTTCTCCTGAAAACTGCTAAGCAGGATGGGCAGAGGAGAGACAGACAGACAGACAGGCCTGCTCAGTCCAGCTGTCACTGCCATGGAGCTAGAGGAGGGGTAGCAGTATTCCTGTCTGAATGCTCCTTGCAATGCCTTCAAATGTGGTGTAAGGAGAGTTCATCCCTCAGCGTCCCCTTTTTCCTGGGAAGAAAGGAAGGAGAGATGAGAGAAAGGAAAGCCGTGCCTTTCCTTCCAGCCCTTAGAGCCTGTACTCTAATTAATGGCTATGCCTGATGGTGATGAGAGAAATCCCAGTGCAGCCTTTATATAGCAACGACCAGGTGTTTGTAGATGCCGCTGCAATCTCCATCTGCTGCCTTTGCTGAGGCTCCGGGAGCATTTGCGCTTCCGCAGCACTCGCAAACCGGCTCTCAGGACATTACTGGGAGTGTGATTGCTTCTTTTCAACTGACTATATAGTCCAGGTATGTGAGTTACAAGCAAAGCATGCAGTTTCTTGTCTAATCTGACTGCTCAGGCAGGGATTGCTGTGTGAATTGCATGACTAATAGCACAAAGATATTCTGAATCCAGCCTTATTCAAGTATGAACTGGGTCCCTGAAGAGGTTGCCATTTGCTTGGATGTTTTTTTACCATCTTAGTCATGACGTTGATAGCGACTTCAGGTGCTGCCCTGCCCCTCCAAATTATTTTGGTACATGGACACCTGCGTCTTTTTTTTTCAAGGCATATTTTTGTGGTGTAGCTTGCATCTGGGTGTTAGGGATCAATGGGAAAGTGGAAACCATAGGGTTTAGCAATCATTGTTACAGTATTCCCATTGGCAACAGTAACCAGTAAGGTTGAAATCACCTCTCCAACACAGTGTTTTATTAAAAATTAGTAATTAAACATGAAAATTACTAAATAAAATTAAAATATTTGAAGATGCCAGATTTTTAAATTACTTTTCTGGGTGAAAAAGCCAATGGTCAGGCTTAAGCCCTGGAATATGTATTTTAATATTTTCCATAACGTAATACTTCTTTTTTACATTTTATTTACACAACATATTACACATCAACTTCTTTAGTATGGCGGCATTGTTATTTTCTGGCTTTATATGAACACTAGTAATGTTGACATCTGAACTCTTTTTATATTTCGGACAAAGCCTGTCAAGTGTTATGTGTAGCTGAAGATCCTTGTATATTCTATGCTTGCATACTGAAGTTGTGAGACGAGGTTTTAATAAAAATATTGTGTCATTTTAATGACATAAAAATACATCACTAGCCACAGATATCAGACCGTAGTTCCCTTTAACTTAACAGCTTGAGTCTGAGAGTGACCAACAGCAATTCCATGGTGTAATAGCCAGGTTCAGAAAGGAACTCATGGAAGAGGGTCATTGGTGGTTAGGAATTTCATGAGCTGGAAATTGCATCCATACGGCTATACCTAACAGTATTTGATGCACCTTTCTTCATTAATTGAACACTTTTATACCACCAAAACACCCTGTGGCAGTGAGTTCCTCAGATTTAGTTAGATGCAATGTGAAAAAGTTCTTCCTTCTGTTGTTTCAAACATTAAGTGATTATTTCACTGAATGCACTCTGTTACAAGAGCAATAAGTAGCTGTTCATTAGTCACCTTCTCCAGGTCATTTACTAGCATCTTACTGAACGATGGGGCCTTACACAACAAAATAAAGAGCATACCTTCTAAGAATGACAACTAAACTTCTCTTTTAATCAAGAGCAAGCCTTCCCTGTAAATAACCATCATTATGTACCATTAAGAATTAATGTGGTGCATTGCTGGAAATAAAGATAATAAAGCTTGTTTTATCTCTCCAGTTGTTCTGGATTCTCTCTTTCATCTCTGGGAAGTGACTGATCTAGAGATTATTGGATTAATGGGAATGGATGTCCTTGAGTTTCCTGAACTTCGGAATAGGTCCTATGAGGGGAAAATTCTTTCTGTAGGTGAAATGGATTTCCCCATGTATAGTACAGCAAGAAGCATCTCTGCATGAAGTTTGAACCCAGATCCATGAAGCTGTAGTCCTAAATTACGTGAATGAGGCTTTTAATTTATTCTCTTGACAAAGGTACTTTTGAACACCTGTCTAGTTTGTTGACCTTGCAAACTCTCTGTTGAAGAGCAGATGGTGGAGATTTCTCACACCTCTAAGTCCAAGAAATAAATCCCCTCGGGGCCTAAAGGGGATCACCTGAGGCAGGAGAAGCATTTAATAATCTGTCTGTCTACTATTTCCCATGCCTATCATACCTGCTGTGTGGACCAGCTTTCCCTTACCTCCCTCCAAGACCTAGGTTTATGACACCTGCCTAAGTTAAGCATCACAAATGCTTCTATTGTCAGGAGTGTCGCCTGCTCCAGACAGCTCAAAGACAAGCCTCCAGAGATGGCTCTTTCTGACTCTTGAGAAAGTTGAAATGACTGCGCTTCTAGCATCACACTCTGTGGTGCCTTTATTGGGCAGGCACTTGGTTAGCCAGGTGGGATTTATCTATGCCTGAGTTCCAAACTCTGCATGAGCTGAAGATATGACCAACACTTGTGCTGGTCACTTGATGATGGGCAGGCTCAAGGTGTGTTATTCCATTGTTCCTTTGTCAGCTTCTGTCGCAATCTGGCCCATGGACATCTCAGACAAGTTGGCTGAAGAACATCTAGACTGGGTTGGGTTCCTATTACAAGCCTAATTAAAAGGAAGCAATTACTGGGATTACATGTACAACCAAGATTCTGTGCAAGCAAATATCTACTTCGGTATTTATTGAAGCTTCATGTAAAAAATACTTCTTGCAAAAATATTTGTCTACTTGCAAAAATATTTGTCTATTAATTTGCCTTAATTGTGTATACAATACAGAGATTTAGATTTCTAATAAAGTTCTGCATTTTATCCAGAATCTGTTTTCTTTTGAATCTTAAGAGACTAATTTTCTGGTTTGGTCACCATCACATGGAGGAAAGACAGTGCCCCTCTGAAAGGTTTCAGATCCTACTGCTCTCCAGTTTAATGAACACATCTTTTACTACACCTGTGTAAACTCCCTGCTTTGTGTTGTTTGCTCACAATTTCCACAGACACCACAGCTCCTAACACCCGTGATGATGACAGTGCTGCCTCTGAGCATGGAGGCAGCAGATGATGCCAAGTGATACTCACTCACCCTTTGTATGATATCTAAAGGACACATGAAAATTTTTAAGTTGTGCTTAGTTTAAATAATTTGAACAAGCAAATATATTCTAGGTATATGAGAAAATCTATGGAAATCTGTATTCTCCATGTTGCCCAATCTAGTTTTTGTTTCATTGGTTGTTGGTTGATTGGGGTTTTTTGGCTATTTCCCCCCTTCTGGTGATTTATGTGGGAAAATTACTGCTAGAAAACCCTTTAAACTAGCAGATATGGATTTTTCTAATTTTGTTTGCCTGGAATTTTGGCTACAATGTTTCAGACCTGAGCCATGAAAATCTAAAAGTGTCTATTTTTCTGCTAGTTCCTAATACACACACCAAGTGGCAGTACAAATTTACAGCGCTTGCAGGGGCTGGTACTGAGCCCTGTGGCATCTTAAGGGGTGTCTCAGAGGTGTCCCTCAGGGCGGGGACTTGTCACTGTGGTAGATCCTCCCCTGGTACCTGCAGTGGGGATTTTCATTCTCCAGACCTTTACCATTCCCTCCACCCTTCCCAGCCCCCAACTTTCTCTTTTGGTGTCATCACTGAGGAGAGCTCCCTTGCTGCTATGGAAGATACACAGGTGCTGTCTCTGATCATTTGGTATATCTAACCCATGCATGAAACATGACAGTGTGCTTCAACACACATTCAGAAATTAGTCAATATTGTGGGAAAGTATAAACACCTTCCATCTGCCAAAAGCTGTTGAGATACACATGCAACTTCAGACAAAATTGTCTACCATTTCACTGAATTCACAGTCATCCCCTCCTTGCCCTTCCTCTGCATCAGTTTCTCAGCTGGGGATGTTCTGAACTTTAACCTTGAGAGAAAGCTGCCTCTTGTAGCAAACTTAGAAAAAATGCACAACCCTCCCACGCGCCATCTTTGAGCTTCCAGGGCACTTTGAAACCATTTGGGTTTCTTTCACACAAAGACAAAGGATGGGGAGGTGAAACCATCAAAAAAAAAGCAAGTATTAAGAATAAATATTCAAATATTGGATTTTACACTAGTGTTTAGTTCTGTAAAAAGTAAATCATTACCAGCAGTTTATACCTTTATGGCTCTGATGCATAACTCATGCTGTCAGAAGAAGCAAAGATTAAACACTAAAAATGTCTCAATCACTGTTAAATGTAAAACTGATGCCTCAAAAACAACAACAAAAAGTAGAAGAAGGAAGCATTGTCATGATATTAGCAAGTTATCCAGTTGGTTTCACAAGCTATGACAGTGCACACATAATTAGACAAGGAATGAGAGTGGTGAAAATGGAGAGGTGTGGCTTTATAGTGCACTGAGTACTGGCACACACCTAAGAAAACAACCAGTCACTCAGGAAACCGGGTGATAAACAGTTTCTGTACCCCACATCCAAGGTGATAAGATGAACTCCAGCAAGGCAGAATGCTTCATCCACTGATTCAGCTGTGTACCTGAGAAGTGTGGGTCTGGTGAACCAGCTTGAGAAAGGTGTGTGAAACCTGAGTCTACTTCAACCGAGCATTGACTTCAATTTGACTGGGAGAGTGCAGCTCCAGGAAAAAACACTGAGGGTGCTGTGTGTTCTGCAAGGATAGGCACTGCTAACCATATATACTCTTTTTGCCCTCCCACCTTTGGACTATGACCTGATTGTAACTGTGTCTGTCTTTTGTTAATTAATGGCAAGCGTCTTATCACAGTATGGTTTGACTTGAAAGGAACCTTGAACATTATCTAGTTCTACCCTCCCTGCTATGGATAGGAAACCCTCCATGAGACCAGGTTTCTCAAAACCTTATCCAGCCTGGCCCTGAACACTTCCAGGGATGGGGCATCCACAACTTCTCTGGCCAACCTTTTTCAGTGTCTCACCACCCTCATAGTAAACAATTTCTTATATATCCAATCTAAACTTACCCTCTTTTGGTTTAAAGTCATTCTCTTTAGTCCTATCACTACATGCCCTTGCAAAAAGTCCCTCTCCAACTCTCTTGCAAGCCCCCTTCAGGCACTGAAAGGCTGCTATAAGTCATCTTTTGGAGCCTTCTCCTCTCCAAACTGGACAACTCCCACTCTCTCAATCTGTCTTCATGGGAGAAATCTTCCAGCCCTCTGATCATATTCATGGCCCTCCTCTGGACTTTTTTCCAATGGGTCCACACCCTTCTTATGCTGAGGGCCCCAGAGCTGGATGCAGCACTCCAGGTGGTGTCTCACAAGAGCAGGCAGAGGGGCAGAATCATCTCCTTTGACCTGCTGGCCGTGCTGCTTTTGACCAGTTCAGGCTGTGGCTGGCTTTCTGGACTGCAAGTGCATGTTGCGGGTTCATGCTGAGCTTATCAATTAACAGCTCCAGGTCCTTCTCCTCAGCACTGCTCTTAACCCATTCTCTGCCAAGCCTATATTTGTGCTTGGAATTGCCCTGATCAGGTCTTTGCACTTTGCAGTACCTTGCACTTTGCATTATTGCGTGTGGGCCCACCTCTCAAGCCTGTCCATGCCCCTCTGCATGGCATCCCTTCCCTATGTTGACTGCACCACCCAGCTTGGTGTCAGCAGCAAACTTGCTGAGGGTGCACCTGATCCCAATGCCCATGACACTGACAAAGTTAAACAGTGCCATTCCCAGTATCAACTCTGAGTAATGCCACTCATCAGTGGTCTCCACACAGACAGCAAGACACACTTGACCACAGTTTTTTCATTTGTGACCATTCAGCCAATTCATTATTGACCAACTGACCATCCATCAAATTCATGTCTCTCCAGTTTAGAGACAAGGATATTGTGCCAGACAGTGCCAAATGCTTTGCACAGGTCCAGGTGGATTACATCAGTTGCTCTTCCCTTATCCACCAACTTTGTAACCGTGATGTAGAAGGCCACTAGATTTGTCAGGCACGATTTACCCTTAGTGAAGCCACATTAACTATTTTCAATCATTTTCTTATTTTCCATTTCCCTCATCATATTTTCCAGAAGCATCTGGTCCATGGTCTTGCTGGGCACCGAGTTAAGACTGACTGACCTGTAGTTCCTTAGGTCTTTCTTGTTTACCTCTTCAAAAATTCAGGGTTATGTTTCCCCTTAAGTTATAAGGTCACTTATAAGTGACAACTTCACTGGACTTCCAGAAGCTCTCAAATATGATGGATAGTGACTTAGCCACTTCCAGTTCAGTTCCCTCAGGCCTTGGGGATGTATCTCATCAAGTCCTATGGATTTCTGCGCCGTCAGATTCCTTAGTTGTTCTTGAACCTGATTGTCTCCTACAGCTGGGAGTTCTTAATTTTCTCAGTTTCTGCCTTTACTTTAATTGACTTGGATGGTGTGGATAGAGTACTTGCTGATGAAGATTGAAACCAAAAGTCCTTGAGTACACTTGTCCTCTTCATATCTCAGGTAACCAGATGTCTCATTTCCTTCTTGAGAGGACCCACACTTTTCCTCATCTTTCTTTTATCACCGACTTACCTATAGAAGGTTTTCTTGTTGCCCTTTACATCACTGGTGAGATTTAGTTCTCTCAGGGATTTAGATTTCCTAACCTGAATTTCTCTGTATTCCTCCCAGACTACCTCTCTGTTCTTCCACCCACCATAGACTTCTTTTTTGTGTTTGAGTTGGCCCAGGAGCTCCTTGTTCATCCACACAGGTCTTCTGGTGTTCTTGCCTGACTTCCTTTTCATTGGGATGCATCATTCCAGAGTTTGGAGGAGGTTATCCTTTAATATTAACCATTGTTCTGGAGCCTCTATTCCCTCCAGCACTTTATTCTCTGGTGTTCTATAAAGCAGATGACTGAAGAGGCCAAAATCTGCCTGAAGGCCAAGGGAACTCCTTGTGCACCCTCCTCACTGCTATGGGGATCTCAAATGCCACCAATTTATGGCTACCCCAGAGCTTCACATTCCCTGTGAGTCCCTCCCTGTTTGTAGAACAAGGTCCAGCACAGCACCTCTTTTTGTTGGCTGCTCTGTTACTTGGAGAAAGAATTCACTATTGACACCATTCCAGAAACCTTCTGAATTGCTGTGTTGTCCCTCCAACAGATATCCTGGCAGCTGAAGTCCGTGCATGAGCACCAGGTCTTGTGAATGTAAGGCTGCTCCTAGCTGTCCATAGAGGGTCTCATCTTCCAGTCTTCCTGGTCCATGGTCTGTAGCAGACCCCCACTACAAAACCACCTGTCCCTGCCCTCCTTTTAATCCTGACCCTCAAGCTTTTGATTGACTCTTCATCCATCCCCAAGCAGAGCTCCATGCACTCCAACTGGTCACTGACTTAGAGTGCAACGCCACCTCCTTCTCTTCCCTACCTGTCCTTCCTAAAGAACCTGCATTCTTCCCTTTGCTTCCAATACTCCAGTCACAGGAGCCATCCCACCACACCTCTCGTCTCCACAATACCAATAAGATCATAGCCTGAAGGCATGTGCACATCTTTAACTCTTTTTAAAAATTCTTTGTGGAAGAAAATTTGGGTTTAGTCATGTTCATAAAAATCACAGTATTGTATAATTGCTTTATAATAGTAGCAATATTATTAATAAAGGTAATAACAGTGGGAAATCATAGAATCACACAACCTGAGTTGGAAGGGTTCCACAAAGATCATTGAGTGGCTTCTGGCCCTGGAAACATGAAAACTTTTGTGTTTTGTGCAATAGGATCTTTATTTAAAAGAAATATTTGGGCTTTTTTTCCCCTCCAAGCAATTTCTCAGATATTTGAAAGGATTTGAAATTGCTGAGATTTGAAAGGAACAGCAAACAAAACCAGAAATGTAAAGAATGTATAAAAACCCCTGTCAGAATAATGGAATGCTGAATATGTTGGATAATGGAACTAGGTGCCTATAATGAGCTTATAGGAGAACTTTGCATATCATGAATGCTATTGATTCCCTCTGTGTGAAACACATGATCGTCTAAAATAAATTAGTAGTCTTTTGCTTAACAGCTGTCAAAAAAAGCTCAAAGAAGGGTAATAAGTCAGCCTCACCCTACTGGTACAACTGGATTTAGGAAATGGCTGAGAAAGACAGTGACGCAGTTCAGAGTATGGAAATTGCTAAGTAAGCAAAAAGTAGTCTCTCTTTAATAAACACTGCTCTTTCCACTTATACCAAATCCATAGATTAGAGAGGGGAACAATGTTTCTAAGAATCCTGTTAAAATTCAGTCGTGATTTATCATGAATAAAAAGCCAATACTTCAAAAAGAAACTCAAAATCCAAACACATCGCTGCCTGCTATGGACACTACATTGGCTATTCTTTGCTGTTGATCACCAGAGAGGGCTGGAAAATCTTATCTGATGCATTTATAACTCTTGGAACAATCTTGGAGTTTCTAATTTTATGGGAAAAATTAACATTTTACAATAAAGTTTAAATGGCATTAAGAAAGGTAATCAAAACCTTCAAATTTTTCTAAATCACATCTGCTTTTATTCCTTACTTCAGAAAAATATACAGTTCATGCTCAACCAGCTTTAGAGTGTAAAAGTTTGAGGAATCTGCAAATAAGTAATTTGTGGTGGGTGCTGTGAGCTGAGTTTCCACTTGAAACTTTGTCCTGGGGAAGAAAGGCACCACCTTCATGAAAGGTGGCACTTGGATAGTGTCTCGGTACAGACATAGAATGCAAAACTAGAGAGCTGGAGCACCAACAGCACCGAAAGAACTTCTTGAATCCTGGTTTTCGCTCTCAGTTGTGATTTTCCAGATAGTTCTCCTGGTTGTCCTGCCCCAGCTGGTGCAAACTGTGGTTGTTCAGAGAGCAGGATGAATGAGTCCTCTCTCTGTGCTGGTCACTGTTGCCTTTCATTAACCTACCGCACCAATTTCCTCGCCAGCACCTTTCCTTTGGGGTGTGGTTTTAGGAGCAGTGGCTGGTGCAATAAACTCATTCTCCTGTCAGCCTGCAGAGTTAGGTTGCTGCACCAGAGGAAGCAGTTCATAGTTTTAAGGCTAGAGGGGACCATTACAATAATTTTACTTGCCATACATTAGAAACAAAGTACATAGTTCAGAATATATCTGTCCTGACGCAAGGCTGTTGCATGGTGGAGATTCCATTGCTTCCCATGGTTATTTGTTTGCTGTTTATTTTACTTCCATCTGAAAAATTGGTACTGCATTTACAACTTGTGTTTTTCTAGCATATGGATTTCAGCTTTGGAGTCTTGCTTAGTATACTGACGTTAGAGAGTCCTCTAATGACCAAATTTTCTACTCATGTATATAATTGTGCCCTATGAAAATATCTATGGACCTTTCTGCCCCCAGTCACAAGTTGTAACACCAGCAACAGACACAACTTGATGTTCCTCCTGGAAGTCATGAGCTGCAAGACATTTTCCTCAGTCTCTGTTTGCAAAAGCCATCTCCATCTTTTAATCAAGAGCTCCCAGTTTTCCTTGTCTTTGCATCTAAAATATGCAATTAGATTTAAATACATAGATGGCTGATTACATGCTGCCAACAACAGACTTTGAGAGGAGAGAAGCAAAAGAGGTGGCCAACAGTCATTCAGAAACTCTTTGTAAATGGTTATCGGTGTAAGTGACAAAGAGTGATTGATGAGGGGATGTTACGCTTGGTATCCAAACATTCCTGTGCTGTTCCCTTTCTACCCACCATAAATCCCTTGAACACCAGGCCACGGTGCACTCTGCTCACTCTTCTCCTTTCCTCATGCAATCAACCCTTCACTGAAAGGTGACCCCCTCAGAGAAGCTACTTCTCCCAGAATGAAGGTAACCAGAAAGGCAATATGCATATCTGAGGAGTAGTTTTTTTGTCTCCTTTTATCCCCTAAACTGAATCCATCAGTAAGAATTGAAACTTCAGCTGTAGGAGCATAAAATTTATGTCTAAAGAGGAAAGGAGCTGAGTAGGCCCAAACCATTCCCAAAATCATTTGGTTAAAGTCTTAGTGCAATCAAAAATAACAATAAACAAAACAAACCTGATTATTTCTGTGAGAAAAAGATATTATTGCAGTCTAGATTGACCTTTCTCATTTGCTGAGGGGAATGCACATATTTTAAATACAAATTCCATGTAATTTACTTTCCAGGACAGAAAAGGAAATGAAGATGGCAGAAAATATTAGGATTTCCCTGGCTAGTCTGGAGAACTCTTTAGCATATTTAACTTCAAACACTTGGGTAAAGCAAATAGGGGCACTGCCTCCCTAGGAAGCCACTGGATGGGAAGTCTCCTGTAGATGATGAATCAGAGAGTCCAAATTCTCAATTACTTGCTGGAGATACCTCCTCCCAGTGACTACAGAGGGAGCACAGGGTGATGACATTCAGCAAGACAGAGCATCAGCTGAAGACCTACAGTGAGCTGGCTTTTCATCCCTCTGAAGAAATACACAATACATGTATTTCACCACTTATAGAAGTTATTCCACATGGTGTGATGACAGGAACAATGTTGTGTAATTTAAGTGAGCTGCATGGCAGATCTACTTCTAAACCTTGTTTTCTGGGTCCTTAAATGAATTCTACAGCAGCTTTTGCAGTCACCTTGCAGTGTCAGATTGCCATTTTGGCTAAATTCAAAGCAAATACACAAATGAATAAAACACTCTAAACTCTTAAGAAGTTTGCAGTACAGGCTGTTTACATACAGTATTAGCTGCAAATTGGTTGCCCAGTCATCTGCAAAAATTTGTGGACACTTAGCACAGAGCTACAGCTGACACCTAAAAAGTAGAAGATTATGTGTTTAGGGTGTACTTCTAGCTCATTCCCTCTCCTGTTACCCTTCCCCTACAACTCAGGGTCAGACATCTACTCATGATTCAGCTTCAGAGCTCACACTATCCATGAAATGGAAAATATTGTCCTTTTCTAGAGCTGTTGTTAGAATTATCATACTGGAGTCAAGCACCATTAGGTGCAATCTGGTCAGGTGCAAGATCAATTGTTCATCCCTTAAAGTATTTTCAATCAAAAGTTTTGCTTGGTGAACGCAAGTTTTCAAGCAGTTTTTATAACTGCAGAAGCTCTTACTCCTTTGCAGCTTCTTTCATCTTTCACTTCATCACTTTAAAGCTCTAATTCATCAAGCAGGACATGAAAACTTCCAGAGATAAGTGAATACCACACATTCCATCAGGTTCATGCTCCACAGTCCTTTCAGTGCCTTAAACACACGATAGTTTCAAAGCTTTGACAGCTGGCTGGAAAGAAGCCTCAAGGCTTATGCTGTGTTTAGTTATGCTACCAGCCCTCTTCTGCATATCTTGCAAAACAAGCTCTGGTGTCTATGTTGCAGCTGAATTTACAAGAAATTGCACAGAGGTCTGAGAAGGCAAAAGAAAACCTATCCTGTCATTTGCAGATTACAAATTCAGCCAACAAGGAGGCATTCATGCCTCTTAAACTTGGAAATTAACTATAGGAGCCACAGCAATGGCAGCTGAAAGTTTTCTGGCTTAGAAACCATATGCGAGTTGAAATATGCTGATTTGGAGCATGCTTTGAGACATGGACAGGAGGAGGATGAATCACCCCTGAGAGCTGGCATAATTCAAACCGCCCTGGCCGGTGTCAGCAGCAGTCACTGAGCCTGAGGGACAGCCGAGCTCCTTGGTGAGGGGAAAGGAGCCTGCACAGCAATTCTGCAGCGGTATGCAAGGCAGAGGAAGTTTGAAATGGTTGTGCCTGCAATTCCTGCATGTCTGGTTGCCACAGCTGCATCTCTCACAAGGTTATGTCAGTAGTCTGCAGACACCCTGAAGATACACAGGTGACTGAGGGCATGACATTACACTGGAGTCCTCTGTTGGGGAGGTTATCTCCACCAGGCACTGCTCAGCAGACTTCCTTTGGGTTGCATTGTGGTTTCATGCAGCAAGTTAAAGCACTGTTTTCCTCTGCAAAACACAATCCTGCCTTTCCCCCTCCTCTGAGGAGTACCATGCAGCCAGAGGAACCAGTTGGGCTTGTAGGTTACACATATATCAGCCTTTGAACTGAACTCTACCTCCAGTTACTCCTCTGTGAGTTAGAATAAGTCTTGCTCTTCTCTGAAACTAGCTGGGAAGTTTCATTGCTGATGCAGAGGAAAGATGACAGTTCTAAGAGAGATTTCCCAGTACAACAGCAAAAAGGCCAAGTGAAACAATTTTTTATTAGTGTAATCATTGAGTCACCCTTGATTTCTGAAGACAAACATAATCAGAAAATAAATTCTTAACATACTTCTATAATAAGGTATTCATTGATAAAACTGAGCTACAACTTTAAGTAATACATTCTATTTAGAAGTCTAAGGAAGCCTAAAAAGCATTTATCAGGTTTATTGACCTTGTAATTTTACATTAAAAAAGTAACAGGACTTTTCTGCAGAGAGAGGTATAGTTTTTCTTAGATTTGCGGGAAATAAAAAATAACAATGCTAAAAAGCTGAACAAATGAGTCTGCTGTGAAAATTGTGATTTTACTTGTTTTCCCTAAAGCAAAGGCTTTTAAGGTAGTTTCTGAAACAAATGTTTGTGAAAAAAATATTTTACAGGGAGAGATACACTAACAATAAGTTTGGCTGAGAAGAGCAGAGGAAGCCTGTGAAGCGAGAAACAACAGTTCATGTAGAAACTTAGTTTTAATAAGATCAAGTTTTGCCCTGCCGTGTTTTGAAACTATCTGGAAGAGCCTGTTGCCTTCCACAAAGAACAAACACAGCTAAAATTACTAACGCAATGACTCTACTTAACAAACAACTTAATACCTGAAGACTTTCTAACTGGGTGTGGAGGTGTAATTTGCTCTTTTAGATACTTCTGCTTGGATGGGAGCCAGTGTAAACTCCCAAGCCAAGTCATCCTGATTTAAAAGCCATTTTCTGAAGCTCTCAGTTCCCATGAAAGCCTAATATCTATTTAATACTGGCAATTCAGATACAACTGAAGCATTTCCTATGGAGGTTTTCTCTAAGCCTGTGAGAGTAGAAGAACTGACACGCTTTTGAGCACAGAAATAAATATGCAGTACAACTTGTTACTTCTAGATTAATAAAAGGAAGTATTTACAAGTTTACAATATCTGTTTATGTGTATTAGATCATCAAGCACAAGCACCTGCATTAAAAGATTTTTTTTAATGTGAAGGTTACATTGTCCTTGTAGTATCTTTTCTCATAAGGTGTCATTTATAATTTTAACAGGAAAAAATCTCTGTGATGAATTCTAGCTGCCTTCACATTGTCAGAAAAATACTGTGAATATTTTTTGTAGATGCAGCGATGAGGTGTGAAGGTAAAGCTTTCTATTTGTGACTAAGAGACCATGTACATTTCTGTTTACCATTTCTTAAAACAGCCTTGGACATCTTTTAACCTGTGAGTACTGGAAAAGCTTCATTATGCAATTATGTTGACTTTTTTTCCAATAAATCAGGTTAACTTCCACTTATTAAAATATGGTAAGCACAAATCCAAAACACAGCTCCATACCAGCCAACATGAAGAAAACTAATTCCACCCCAGCCGTGTCATGTACAGTGGCAATTTCATCTGGCATGTGAAACAGACAAAACTTCAAACGTATTTAAAAATATAAGGATTTAAATAATTTGTTGGAAAGGCTTTTAAGCAACTAACTAGACGAACTTTGAACTTTCATATCACTCAGCTAAATCTGAATGGTCTGTAAAGTATTTATGGCGTATCTACCCATAGTCTTGGTGAGAGCTTAAAGTAGAGGGGAAACAGATTCTGAAAGTATTGCTCTTTAGTGAGAAAGGAGTGGAGGGAGAACTAAAGAGCTGGTGGGCTTCTCCCCTCTGTGTGTGACAGTCACCAGGCATGAGTGGACACAGAGGCAGGACACAAACAAACTGTTGCTGCAGAAGGGTGCAGAGAGAGAATTTTGTTCTAGTGATTGACCCTGCTGTGTCTGGGCACAACCCAGTTTATACTCCCTGCTACACTCAGGGCTCTTCTACAAGTCTAAGCTTATTTCAGAAACAGAAGGAAATCACAAGCCTAATTTTCACTCAGTTTAATTTTGCTGTTTGTTATAGATAATGTTTTCTCCTTGAAATAATTGTTTTTATCCGGATGATTACTAAGAATGGCAGGTCAGTAACGTTTGCCATCAGCTGAGGTAGTGCCTCTCAATTACTCCAGTTTTCTTTGCTACACATTCCAACCTGTTGTCTTCATATCTCAGTCTCCAAACACATCTGGAGGGCAAAGTGGCCAAGGTGAAAACAAAACCACAGGCATAACACTGACAGTCGTGCAACCACATGAGGGATGAGCTAATTCTGCCTTGGCAGAATTCTACCTTGTCTGGGGCCAGGGGTAATGCAGTGGATCTCTGACAGCTGCATTTTTGCCAAAGAGAAGTGATAAAAAATTTTTGGAGTGAAATCCTGCATCAAAAACTTCTCAGCACAAATATCAGGCTGCCAGCACCGGTGTCATTTCATCTGTGCTAATATTGCAGATGTTATAGGAGCAGAGCACATTCAATAGCAACTGTCTTGACTTTACTGAGGTTATATATACATTTTTACAGAGCTGATGGTTAAAGCCTTCCTGACTTACCTGTTAACACAAGGAATGTTTGTGGTAGGAACTAAAAATAATGAGGGTAAATTGCAATACTAAAATTAAGCAGAAAAAAACCCTTTTGATGTATTGCCCTGTAGGAGGACTAGCTTAGACTAGTTCGGTCAGGTTTGGGAAGTGTAAGAAGATGGAGAAGCTGAAAATGTGGTGAATCTCCATTCTGACATGACAGAAAAAGCATTTTAGCCACCTCATCACTGAGACGTGTAAGACTGAGCAAAAGAGAGACAAACCCTCGAAAGGATTTTGATGGGGAAAAAAACGTGACAAGCAGGTAAGCTAAGTATTATTCATACTATTTCAACATTTTTTAAGATGTTTTCTCCTAAGTGCTTTTTTTTTTCTAGTTAAGTAGTATATGCTTTATGGAGCTGGGTGGCTGCTGGGTGCCTCTGAGAGAGCAGCACACTGGGAGAGGTACAGGGAATCCAGGACACTCTCTTCAGCTGTCAGGTTCCTGGAGCAGAAACCTGAATACAGAACACTGGTCTGAAGGCTTCTGCTCCAGGGACCTGACAACCAAAAGCCTGTGCTACAGCAGGGAGACGGTCCTGTCAGACTGGAAAATATGCTTTGCATACCAGAAAATGGCCAAGAAGAGCTAGGGAGCAGTTTGCAACATTTAGGTGTAGCTGTTAGTAAGGAATGATGTAAATCCTTCCAGGAGGAAGCACAAGGGAATGTGCCCACATATTGCTTTACCTTGCCATAGCAATGCCATCCTGCTTGGGGTGGTTTGCCCTGCTTACCCAAGTGTGAAAGCCTATTTTTTTTTTACCCTATCTGAAAAGCCTATTTTTTCTTTTTTTTTTTTTTTTTTGTAT